>CATOZT010000006.1:0-98938 GCA_954870665.1 Stratiomys singularior
AAACATCAATCATCAATCATCAATCATCAATCATTCAATCATCAATAATCAATCATCAGTCATCAATCATCAATCATCAATCATCAATCATCAATCATCAATCATCAATCATCAATTATCACTCATCAATCATCAATTATCATTATCAATCATCAATCATCAATCATCAATTATCATTTTCAATCATCAATCATCAATCATCAATCATCAATCATAAACCATCAATCATCAATCATCAATCATCAATCATCAATCATTGATCATCAATCAACAATCATCAATCATCAATCATAAACTTTCAATCATCAATCATCAACATTCAATCATCATTCATCAATCATCACTCATCAATCATCAATCATCAATCATCAATCATCAATCATCAATCATCAATCATCAATTATCAATCATCAATTATCATTATCAATCATCAATCATCAATCATCAATCAGAAACCATCAATCATCAATCAGCAATCATCAATCATCAATCATCAATCATTGATCATCAATCAACAATCATCAATCATCAATCATCAAATTTCAATCATCAATCGTCAACATTCAATCATCACTCATCAATCATTACTCAACAATCATCAATCATCAATCATCAATTATCAATTATTAATCATCAATCATCAATCATCAATCATCAATCATCAATCATCAATCATCAAGCATTGATCATCAATAAACAATCATCAATCATCAATCATCAACTTTCAATCATCAATCATCAACATTTATCCATCACTCATCAGTCATCACACATCAATCATCAATCATCAATCATCAATCATCAATCATCAATCATCAATCATCAATCATCAATCATCAATTATCAATTATCAATAATCAATCATCAATCATCAATCATCAATCATCAATCATCAATCATCAATCATCAATCATTAATCATCAATCATCAATCATCAATCATCAATCATCAATCATCAATCATCAATCATCAATCATCAATCATCAATAATCAATCATCAACCATCAATAATCAATAATCAAGTATCAATCATCAATCATCAATAATCAACCATCAATAATCAATAATCAATCATCAATCATCAATCATCAATAATCAATTAGCAATCATCAATCATCAATCATCAATCATCAATCATCAATCGTCAATCATCAATCATCAATCCTTTATCTTAAATCTTCAATCATATATTATCAATCATCAATCATCAATCATCAATCATTAATCATCAATGTTCAATTATCAATCATCAATTATCATTATCAATCATCAATCATCAATCATCAATCTTGAATCATCAATCATATATCATCAATCATCAATCATCAATCCTCAATCATCAATTATCAACCATCAATAATCAATAATCAATCATCAATCATCAATCATCAATCGACAATCATCAATCATCAATCATCAATCATCAATCATCAATCATCAATCATCAATCATCAATCATCAATCATCAATCATCAATCATCAATCATCAATCATCAATCATCAATCATCAATCATCAATCATCAATCATCAATCATCAATCATCAATCATCAATCATTAAACATCAATAATCAATCATCAATCATCAATCATCAATCATCAATCATCAATCATCAATCATCAATCATCAATCATCAATCATCAATCATCAATCATCAATCGTCAATCATCAATCATCAATCCTTTATCTTAAATCATCAATCATCAATCATCAATCATTAATCATCAATCATCAATCAGCAATCATCAATCATCAATCATCAATCAGCAATCATCAATCATCAATCATTAATCATCAATCATCAATCATCAATCATCATTCATCAATCATCAATCATCAATCATCAATAATCAAGCATCAATCATCAATCAGCAATCATCTATCCTCAATCACCAATCATCAATCAACACTCAACAATCATCAATCATCAATCATCAATCATCAATCATCAATCATCAATCATCAATCATCAATCATCAATCATCAATCATCAATCATCAATCATCAACCATCAATCATCAATCATCAATCATCAATCATCAATCATCAATCATCAATCATCAATCATCAATCATCAATCATCAATCATCAATCATCAATCATCAATCATCAATCATCAATCATCAATCATCAATCATCAATCATCAATCATCAATCACCAATCATCAATCATCAATCATCAATCATCAATCATTAATCATCAATCATCAATAATCAATCATCAATTATCGATCATCAATCATCAAATATCAATCATCAATCATCAATCATCAATCATCAATAATCAATCATCAGTCATCAATCATCAATCATCAATCATCAATCATCAATCATCAATCATCAATCATCAATCATCAATCATCAATCATCAATTATAAATCATCAATCATCAATTATCATTATCAATCATCAATCATCAATCATCAATCATCAATCATCAATCACCAATCATCAATCATCAATCATCAATCATCAATCATTAATCATCAATCATCAATAATCAATCATCAATTATCGATCATCAATCATCAAATATCAATCATCAATCATCAATCATCAATCATCAATAATCAATCATCAGTCATCAATCATCAATCATCAATCATCAATCATCAATCATCAATCATCAACCATCAATCATCAATCATCAATCATCAATCATCAATCATCTCAATCATCAATCATCAATCATCAATCATCAATTAGCAATCATCAATCATCAATTAGCAATCATCAATCATCAATCATCAATCATCAATCATCAATCATCAATCATCAATCATCAATCATCAATCATCAATCATCAATCATCAATCATCAATCATCAATCATCAGTCATCAATCATCAATCATCAATCATCAATCATGAATCACCAATTATCTATCATCAATCATCAATCATTTATCATCAATCATCAATCATCAATCATCAATCATCAATCATCAATCATCAATCACCAATCATCAATCATCAATCATCAATCATCAATCAACAATCATCAATCATCAATCATCAATCATCAATCATCAATCATCAATAATCAATCATAAATCATCGATTATCAATTATCAATCATCAATCATGAATCATGAATCATGAATCATGAATCATTAATCATTAATCATCAATCATCAATCATCAATCATAAATCTGCAATCATCAATCATCAATCATCAATCATCAATAATCAAGCATCATTCATCAATCATCAATCATCAATCATCAATCATCAATCATCAATCATCAATCATCAATCATCAATCATCAATCATCAATCATCAATCATCAATCATCAATCATCAATCATCAATCATCAATCATCAATCATCAATCATCAATCATCAATCATCAATCATCAATCATCAATCATCAATCATCAATCATCAATCATCAATCATCAATCATCAATCATCAATCATCAATCATCAATCATCAATCACCAATCATCAATCATCAATCATCAATCATCAATCATCAATAATCAATCATCAATTATCGATCATCAATCATCAAATATCAATCATCAATCATCAATCATCAATCATCAATAATCAATCATCAGTCATCAATCATCAATCATCAATCATCAATCATCAATCATCAATCATCAATCATCAATCATCAATCATCAATCATCAATTATAAATCATCAATCATCAATTATCATTATCAATCATCAATCATCAATCATCAATCATCAATCATCAATCACCAATCATCAATCATCAATCATCAATCATCAATCATTAATCATCAATCATCAATAATCAATCATCAATTATCGATCATCAATCATCAAATATCAATCATCAATCATCAATCATCAATCATCAATAATCAATCATCAGTCATCAATCATCAATCATCAATCATCAATCATCAATCATCAATCATCAACCATCAATCATCAATCATCAATCATCAATCATCAATCATCTCAATCATCAATCATCAATCATCAATCATCAATTAGCAATCATCAATCATCAATTAGCAATCATCAATCATCAATCATCAATCATCAATCATCAATCATCAATCATCAATCATCAATCATCAATCATCAATCATCAATCATCAATCATCAATCATCAATCATCAATCATCAGTCATCAATCATCAATCATCAATCATCAATCATGAATCACCAATTATCTATCATCAATCATCAATCATTTATCATCAATCATCAATCATCAATCATCAATCATCAATCATCAATCATCAATCACCAATCATCAATCATCAATCATCAATCATCAATCAACAATCATCAATCATCAATCATCAATCATCAATCATCAATCATCAATAATCAATCATAAATCATCGATTATCAATTATCAATCATCAATCATGAATCATGAATCATGAATCATGAATCATTAATCATTAATCATCAATCATCAATCATCAATCATAAATCTGCAATCATCAATCATCAATCATCAATCATCAATAATCAAGCATCATTCATCAATCATCAATCATCAATCATCAATCATCAATCATCAATCATCAATCATCAATCATCAATCATCAATCATCAATCATCAATCATCAATCATCAATCATCAATCATCAATCATCAATCATCAATCATCAATCATCAATCATCAATCATCAATCATCAATCATCAATCATCAATCATCAATCATCAATCATCAATCATCAATCATCAATCATCAATCATCAATCATCAATCATCAATCATCAATCACCAATCATCAATCATCAATCATCAATCATCAATCATTAATCATCAATCATCAATAATCAATCATCAATTATCGATCATCAATCATCAAATATCAATCATCAATCATCAATCATCAATCATCAATCATCAATAATCAATCATCAGTCATCAATCATCAATCATCAATCATCAATCATCAATCATCAATCATCAATCATCAATCATCAATCATCAATCATCAATCATCAATTATAAATCATCAATCATCAATTATCATTATCAATCATCAATCATCAATCATCAATCATCAATCATCAATCATCAATCATCAATCATCAATTATCATTTTCAATCATCAATCATCAATCATCAATCATCAATCATCAATCATCAATCATCAATCATCAATCATAAACCGTCAATCATCAATCATCAATCATCAATCATTGATCTTCAATCAACAATCATCAATCATCAATCATCAATCATCAATCATCAATCATCAATCATCAATCATCAACCATCAATCGTCAATCATCAATCATCAATCATCAATCATCAACCATCAATCATCAACCATCAATAATCAATCATCAATCATCAATCATCAATCATCAATCATCAATCATCAATCATCAATCATCAACCATCAATAATCAATAATCAAGTATCAATCATCAATCATCAATAATCAACCATCAATAATCAATAATCAATCATCAATCATCAATCATCAATCATCAATAATCAATTAGCAATCATCAATCATCAATCATCAATCATCAATCATCAATCATCAATCGTCAATCATCAATCATCAATCCTTTATCTTAAATCTTCAATCATATATTATCAATCATCAATCATCAATCATCAATCATTAATCATCAATGTTCAATTATCAATCATCAATTATCATTATCAATCATCAATCATCAATCATCAATCTTGAATCATCAATCATATATCATCAATCATCAATCATCAATCATCAATCATCAATCATCAATCATCAATCATCAATTATCAATCATCAATCATCAATCATCAACCATCAATCGTCAATCATCAATCATCAATCATCAATCATCAACCATCAATCATCAACCATCAATCCTCAATCATCAATCATCAATCATCAATCATCAATCATCAATCATCGATCATCAATCATCAATCATCAATCATCAATCATAAATCATCAATCATCAATCATCAATCATCAATCATCAATCATCAGTAATCAATCATCAATCATCAATCATCAATCATCAATCATCAATCATCAATCATCAATCATCAATCATCAATCATCAATCATCAATGATGAATCATGAATCATGAATCATGAATCATGAATCATGAATCATCAATAATCAATCATCAATCATCAATCAGCAATCATCAATCATCAATCATCAATCATCAATCATCAATCATCAATCATCAATCATCAATCATCAATCATCAATCATCAATAATCAAGCATCAATCATCAATCATCTATCCTCAATCATCAATCATCAATCAACAATCATCAATCATCAATCATCAATCATCAATCATCAATCATCAATCATCAATCATCAATCATCAATCATCAATCATCAATCATCAATCATCAATCATCAATCATCAATCATCAATCGTCAATCATCAATCATCAATCATCAATCATCAATCATCAATCATCAATCATCAATCGTCAATCATCAATCATCAATCATCAATCATCAATCATCAATCATCAATCATCAATCATCAATCATCAATCATCAATCATCAATCATCAATCATCAATCATCAATCATCAATCATCAATCATCAATCATCAATCAACAAACATCAATCATCAATCATCAATCAGCAATCATCAATCATCAATCATCAATCATCAATCATCAATCATCAATCATCAATCATCAATCATCAATCATCAATCATCAATCATCAATCATCAATCATCAATCATCAATCATCAATCATCAATCATCAATCATCAATCATCAATCATCAATCATCAATCATCAATCATCAATCATCAATCATCAATCATCAATCATCAATCATCAATCATCAATCATCAATCATCAATCAGCAATCATCAATCATCAATCATCAATCAGCAATCATTAATCATCAATCATCAATCATCAATCATCAATCAACAAACATCAATCATCAATCATCAATCATCAATCATCAATCATCAATCATCAATCATCAATCATCAATCATCAATCATCAATCATCAATCATCAATCATCAATCATCAATCATCAATCATCAATCATCAATCATCAATCATCAATCATCAATCATCAATCATCAATCATCAATCATCAATCGTCAATCATCAATCATCAATCATCAATCATCAATCATCAATCATCAATCATCAATCATCAATCATCAATCATCAATCATCAATCATCAATCATCAATCATCAATCATCAATCATCAATCATCAATCATCAATCATCAATCAGCAATCATCAATCATCAATCATCAATCATCAATCATCAATCATTAATCATCAATAATCAAGCATCAATCATCAATCATCAATCATCTATCCTCAATCATCAATCATCAATCAACAATCAACAATCATCAATCATCAATCATCAATCATCAATCATCAATCATCAATCATCAATCATCAATCATCAATCGTCAATCATCAATCATCAATCATCAATCATCAATCATCAATCATCAATCATCAATCATCAATCGTCAATCATCAATCATCTATCATCAATCATCAATCATCAATCATCAATCATCAATCATCAATCATCAATCATCAATCATCAATCATCAATCATCAATCAACAAACATCAATCATCAATCATCAATCATCAATCATCAATCATCAATCATCAATCATCAATCATCAATCATCAATCATCAATCATCAATCATCAATCATCAATCATCAATCATCAATCATCAATCATCAATCATCAATCATCAATCATCAATCATCAATCATCAATCATCAATCATCAATCATCAATCATCAATCATCAATCATCAATCAGCAATCATCAATCATCAATCATCAATCATCAATCATCAATCATCAATCATCAATCATCAATCATCAATCATCAATCAACAAACATCAATCATCAATCATCAATCATCAATCATCAATCATCAATCATCAATAATCAAGCATCAATCATCGATCATCAATTATCAATCATCAATCATCAATCATCAATCATCAATTATCAATCATCAATAATCAATCATCAATCATCAATCCTCAATTATCAGTCATCAATCATCAATCATCAATCATCAATCATCAATCATCAATCATCAATCATTAATCATGAATCATGAATCATGAATCATCAATAATCAATCATCAATCATCAATCATGAATCATCAATCATCAATCATCAATCATCAATCATCAATCATCAATCATCAATCATCAATCATCAATCATCAATAATCAAGCATCAATCATCAATCATCTATGCTCAATCATCAATCATCAATCAACAATCAAAAATCATCAATCATCAATCATCAATCATCAATCATCAATCATGAACCATCCATCATCGATCATCAATAATCAATCATCAATCATCAACCATCAATCATCAACCATCAATCATCAATCATCAATCATCAATCATCGATCATCGATCATCAATTATCAATCATCAATCATCAATCATCAATCATCAATCATCAATCAACAATCAACAATCACCAATCATCAATCATCAATCATCAATCATCAATCATCAATCATCAATCACCAATCATCAATCGTCAATCATCAATCATCAATCATCAATCATCAATCATCAATCATCAATCATCAATCATCAATCATCAATCATCAATCATCAATCATCAATCATCAATCATCAATCATCAATCATCAATCATCAATCATCAATCATCAATCATCAATCATCAATCATCAATCATCAATCATCAACCATCAATCATCAATCATCAATCATCGATCATCAATTATCAATCATCAATCATCAATCATCAATCATCAATCAACAATCATCACTCATCAATCATCAATCATCAATCATCAATCGTCAATCATCAATCATCAATCATCAATCATCAATCATTAATCATCAATCATCAATCATCAATCAACAAACATCAATCATCAATCATCAATCATCAATCATCAATCATCAATCATCAATCATCAATCATCAATCATCAATCATCAATCATCAATCATCAATCATCAATCATCAATCATCAATCATCAATCATCAATCATCAATCATCAATCATCAATCATCAATCATCAATCATCAATCATCAATCATCAATCATCAATCATCAATCATCAATCATCAATCATCAATCATCAATCATCAATCATCAATCAGCAATCATCAATCATCAATCATCAATCAGCAATCATTAATCATCAATCATCAATCATCAATCATCAATCAACAAACATCAATCATCAATCATCAATCATCAATCATCAATCATCAATCATCAATCATCAATCATCAATCATCAATCATCAATCATCAATCATCAATCATCAATCATCAATCATCAATCATCAATCATCAATCATCAATCATCAATCATCAATCATCAATCATCAATCATCAATCGTCAATCATCAATCATCAATCATCAATCATGAACCATCCATCATCGATCATCAATCATCAATCATCAATCATCAATCATCAACCATCAATCATCAACCATCAATCATCAATCATCAATCATCGATCATCGATCATCAATTATCAATCATCAATCATCAATCATCAATTAGCAATCATCAATCATCAACCATCAATCATCAATCATCAATCATCAATCATCAATCATCAATCATCAATCATCAATCATCAATAATAAAGCATCAATCATCAATAATCAAGCATCAATCATCAATCATCAATCATCAATAATTAATCATCAATCATCAATCATCAATCATCAATCAACAAACATCAATCATCAATCATCAATCATCAATCATCAATCATCAATCATCAATCATCAATCATCAATCATCAATCATCAATCATCAATCATCAATCATCAATCATTAATCATCAATCATCAATCATCAATCATCAATCATCAATCATCACTCATCAATCGTCAATCATCAATCATCAATCATCAATCATCAAGCATGAACCATCCATCATCGATCATCAATCATCAATCATCAATTATCAATCATCAATCATCAATCATCAATCATCAATCATCAATCATCAATCATCAATCATCAATCATCAATCATCAATCATCAATCATCAATCATCAATCATCAATCATCAATCATCAATCATCAATCATCAATCATCAATCATCAATCATCAATCATCAATCAGCAATCATCAATCATCAATCATCAATCATCAATCATCACTCATCAATAATCAAGCATCAATCATCAATAATCAAGCATCAATCATCAATCATCAATCATCAATCATCAATTTATAATCATCAATCATCAATCATCTACCATCAATTTTCAATCATCAATCATCAATCATCAATCATCAATCATCAATCATCAATCATCAATCATCAATCATCAATCATCAATCATCAATCATCAATCATCAATCATCAATCATCAATCATCAATCATCAATCATCAATCATCAATCATCAATCATCAATCAGCAATCATCAATTATCAATCATCAATCATCAATCATCAATAATCAATCATCAATCATCAATCATCAATCATCAATCATCAATCATCAATCATCAATTATCTCTCATCAATCATCAATCATCAATCATCAATCATGAATCATGAATCATGAATCATGAATCATGAATCATGAATCATGAATCATCAATAATCAATCATCAATCATCAATCATCAATCATCAATCATCAATCATCAATCATCAATCATCAATTATCGATCATCAATCCTCAATCATCAATCATCAATCATCAATTATCAGTCATCAATCATCAATCATCAATCATCAATCATCAATCATCAATCATCAATCATCAATCATGAATCATGAATCATGAATCGTCAATAATCAATCATCAATCATCAATCATCAATCATCAATAATCAAGCATCAATCATCGATCATCAATTATCAATCATCAATCATCAATCATCGATCATCGATCATCAATCATCAATAATCAATCATCAATCATCAATCATCAATTATCAGTCATCAATCATCAATCATCAATCATCAATCATCAATCATCAATCATCAATCATGAATCATGAACCATGAATCATCAATAATCAATCACCAATCATCAATCATCAATCATCAATCATCAATCATCAATCATCAATTATCAATCATCAATCATCAATCATCAATCATCAATAATCAAGCATCAATCATCAATCATCAATCATCTATGCTCAATCATCAATCATCAATCAACAATCAAAAATCATCAATCATCAATCATCAATCATCAATCATCAATCATCAATCATGAACCATCCATCATCAATCATCAATCATCAACCATCAATCATCAACCATCAATCATCAATCATCGATCATCGATCATCAATTATCAATCATCAATCATCAATCATCAATCAACAATCAACAATCACCAATCATCAATCATCAATCATCAATCATCAATCATCAATCACCAATCATCAATCGTCAATCATCAATCATCAATCATCAATCATCAATCATCAATCATCAACAATCAATCATCAACCATCAATCATCAATCATCAATCATCAATCATCGATCATCAATTATCAATCATCAATCATCAATCATCAATCATCAATCAACAATCATCAATCATCAATCATCAATCATCAATCGTCAATCATCAATCATCAATCATCAATCATCAATTTTCAATCATCAATCATCAATCATCAATCATCAATCATCAATCATCAATCAACAAACATCAATCATCAATCATCAATCATCAATCATCAATCATCAATCATCAATCATCAATCATCAATCATCAATCATCAATCATCAATCATCAATCATCAATCATCAATCATCAATCATCAATCATCAATCATCAATCATCAATCATCAATCATCAATCATTAATCATCAATCATCAATCAGCAATCATCAATCATCAATCATCAATCAGCAATCATTAATCATCAATCATCAATCATCAATCATCAATCAACAAACATCAATCATTAATCATCAATCATCAATCATCAATCATCAATCATCAATCATCAATCATCAATCATCAATCATCAATCATCAATCATCAATCATCAATCATCAATCATCAATCATCAATCATCAATCATCAATCATCAATCATCAATCATCAATCATCAATCATCAATCGTCAATCATCAATCATCAATCATCAATCATCAATCATCAATCATGAACCATCCATCATCGATCATCAATCATCAATCATCAATCATCAATCATCAACCATCAATCATCAACCATCAATCATCAATCATCAATCATCAATAATCGATCATCGATCATCAATTATCAATCATCAATCATCAATCATCAATCAGCAATCATCAATCATCAATCATCAATCATCAATCATCAATCATCAATAATCAAGCATCAATCATCAATAATCAAGCATCAATCATCAATCATCAATCATCAATCATTAATCATCAATCATCAATCATCAATCATCAATCAACAATCATCAATCATCAATCATCAATCATCAATCATCAATCATCAATCATCAATCATCAATCATCATTCATTAATCATCAATCATCAATCATCAATCATCAATCATAACTCATCAATCGTCAATCATCAATCATCAATCATCAAGCATGAACCATCCATCATCGATCATAAATCATCAATCATCAATCATCAATCATCAATCATCAATCATCAATCATCAATCATCAATCATCAATCATCAATCATCAATCAGCAATCATCAATCATCAATCATCAATCATCAATCATCAATCATCAATCATCAATCATCAAGCATCAATCATCAATAATCAAGCATCAATCATCAATCATCAATTTATAATCATCAATCATCAATCATCTACCATCTATCTTCAATCATCAATCATCAATCATCAATCATCAATCATCAATCATCAATCATCAATCATCAATCATCAATCATCAATCATCAATCATCAATCATCAATCATCAATCATCAATCATCAATCATCAATCATCAATCATCAATCATCAATCATCAATCATCAATCATCAATCATCAATCATCAATCATCAATCATCAATCATCAATCATCAATCATCAATCATCAATCAGCAATCATCAATCATCAATCATCAATCATCAATCATCAATCATCAATAATCAATCATCAATCATCAATCATCAATCATCTATCCTCAATCATCAATCATCAATCAACAATCAACAATCATCAATCATCAATCATTAATCATCAATCATCAATCATCAATCATCAATCATCAATCATCAATCATCAATCATCAATCATCAACCATCAATCGTCAATCATCAATCATCAATCATCAATCATCAACCATCAATCATCAACCATCAATCATCAATCATCAATCATCAATCATCAATCATCAATCATCAATCATCTATCATCGATCATCAATCATCAATCATCAATCATCAATCATCAATCATCAATCATTAATCATCGATCATCAATCATCAATCATCAATCATCAATCAACAAACATCAATCGTCAATCATCAATCATCAATCATCAATCATCAATCATCAATCATCAATCATCAATCATCAATCATCAATCATCAATCATCAATCATCAATCATCAATCATCAATCATCAATCATCAATCATCAATCATCAATCATCAATCATCAATCATCAATCATCAATCATCAATCATCAATCGTCAATCATCAATCATCAATCATCAATCATCAATCATGAACCATCCATCATCGATCATCAATCATCAATCATCAATCATCAATCATCAATCATCAACCATCAATCATCAACCATCAATCATCAATCATCAATCATCAATCATCGATCATCGATCATCAATTATCAATCATCAATCATCAATCATCAATCATCAATCATCAATCATCAATCATCAATCAACAATCAACAATCATCAATCATCAATCATCAATCATCGATCATCAATCACCAATCATCAATCGTCAATCATCAATCATCAATCATCAATCATCAATCATCAATCATCAATCATCAACAATCAAACATCAACCATCAATCATCAATCATCAATCATCAATCATCGATCATCAATTATCAATCATCAATCATCAATCATCAATCATCAATCATCAATCATCAATCAACAAACATCAATCATCAATCATCAATCATCAATCATCAATCATCAATCATCAATCATCAATCATCAATCATCAATCATCAATCATCAATCATCAATCATCAATCATCAATCATCAATCATCAATCATCAATCATCAATCATCAATCATCAATCATCAATCATCAATCATCAATCATCAATCATCAATCATCTATCATCAATCATCAATCATGAATGATGAATCATGAATCATGAATCATGAATCATGAATCATGAATCATCAATCATCAATCATCAATCATCAATCATCAATCATAAATCATCAATCAGCAATCATCAATCATCAATCATCAATCATCAATCATCAACCATCAATCATCAATCATCAATAATCAAGCATCAATCATCAATCATCAATCATCTATTCTCAATCATCAATCATCAATTAACAATCAACAATCATCAATCATCAATCATCAATAATCAATCATCAATCATCAATCATCAATCATCAATCATCAATCATCAATCATCAATCATCAATCATCAATCATCAATCATCAATCATCAACCATCAATCGTCAATCATCAATCATCAATCATCAATGTTCAAACATTAATCATCAACCATCAATCGTCAATCATCAATCATCAATCATCAATCATCAATCATCAACCATCAATCATCAACCATCAATCATCAATCATCAATTATCAATCATCACTCATCAATCATCAATCATCAATCATCAATCATCGATCATCAATCATCAATCGTCAATCATCAATCATCAATCCTTTACCTTAAATCATCAATCATCAATCATCAATCATCAAGCATCAATCATCAATCATCAATCATCAATCATCAATCGTCGATCACCAATTATCTATCATCAATCATCAATCATCGATCATCAATCATCAATCATCAATCATCAATCATCAATCATCAATCATCAATCATCAATCATCAATCATCAATCATCAATCATCAATCATCAATCATCAACCATCAATCATTAATCATCAATCATCAATCATCAATCATCAATCATCAATCAGCAATCATCAATAATCAATAATCAAGCATCAATCATCGATCATCAATTATCAATCATCAATAATCAATAATCAATCATCAATCATCAATCATCAATTATCAGTCATCAATCATCAATCATCAATCATCAATCATCAATCATCAATCATCAATCATCAATCATGAATCATGAATCATGAATCATGAGTCTTGAATCATGAATCATGAATCATCAATAATCAATCATCAATCATCAATCATCAATCATCAATCATCAATCATCAATCATCAATCATCAATCATCAATCATCAATCATCAATCATCAATAATCAAGCATCAATCATCAATCATCAATCATCTATGCTCAATCATCAATCATCAATCAACAATCAAAAATCATCAATCATCAATCATCAATCATCAATCATCAATCATCAATCATCAATCATCAATCATCAATCATCAATCATCAATCATCAATCATCAATCATCAATCATCAATCATCAATGATGAACGTTCCATCATCGATCATCAATCATCAATCATCAATCATCAACAATCAATCATCAACCTTCAATCATCAATCATCAATCATCAATCATCGATCATCAATTATCAATCATCAATCATCAATCATCAATCAACAAACATCAATCATCAATCATCAATCATCAATCATCAATCATCAATCATCAATCATCAATCATCAATTATCAATCATCAATCATCAATCATCAATCATCAATCATCAATCATCAATCATCAATCATCGATCATCAATCATCAATCATCAATCATCAATCATCAATCATCAATCATCAATCATCAATCATCAATCATCAATCATCAATCATCTATCATCAATCATCAATCATCAATCATCAATCATCAATCATGAATCATGAATCATGAATCATGAATCATGAATCATGAATCATGAATCATGAATCATGAATCATCAATCATCAATCATCAATCATCAATCATCAATCAACAATCATCAATCATCAATCATCAATCAGCAATCATCAATCATCAATCATCAATCATCAATCATCAATCATCAATCATCAATCATCAATCATCAATCATCAATCATCAATAATCAAGCATCAATCATTTATCATCAATCATCTATCCTCAATCATCAATCATCAATCAACAATCAACAATCATCAATCATCAATCATCAATCATCAATCATCAATCATCAATCATCAATCATCAATCATCAACCATCAATCGTCAATCATCAATCATCAATCATCAATCATCAACCATCAATCATCAACCATCAATCATCAATCATCAATCATCAATCATCAATCATCAATTATCAATCATCAATCATCAATCATCGATCATCAGTCATCAATCATCAATCATCAATCATCAATCATCAATCATTAATCATCAATCATCCATCATCAATCATCAATCATCAATCATTAATCATCAATCATCAATCATCAATCATCAATCATCAATCATCAATCATCAATAATCAATCATCAATCATCAATCATCAATCATCAATCATCAATCATCAATCATCAATCATCAATCATCAATCATCAATCATCAATCATCAATCATCAATCATCAATCATCAATCATCAATCATCAATCATCAATCATCAATCATCAATCATCAATCATCAATCATCAATCATCAATCATCAATCATCAATCATCAATCATCAATCATCAATCATCAATCATCAATCATCAATCATCAATCATCAATCATCAATCATCAATCATCAATCATCAATCATGAATCATGAATCATGAATCATGAATCATGAATCATGAACCATGAATCATGAATCATGAATCATCAATCATCAATCATCAATCATCAATCATCAATCATCAATAATCAAGCATCAATCATCAATAATCAAGCATCAATCATCAATCAGCAATCATCAACCATCGATCATCGATCATCAATTATCAATCATCAATCATCAATCATCAATCATGAATCAACAATCAACAATCATCAATCATCAATCATCAATCATCAATCATCAATCTTCAATCATCAATCATCAATCATCAATCATCAATCGTCAATCGTCAATCATCAATCATCAATCATCAATCATCAATTATCAATCATCAATCATCAATCATCAATCAACAAACATCAATCATCAATCATCAATCATCAATCATCAATCATCAATAATCAAGCATCAATCATCAATCATCAATCATCTATCCTCAATCATCAATCATCAATCAACAATCAACAATCATCAATCATCAATCATCAATCATCAATCATCAATCATCAATCATCAATCATCAATCATCAATCATCAATCATCAATCATCAGTCATCAATCATAAATCATCAATTATCAATCATCAATCATCAATCATCAATCATCAATCATCAATCATCAACCATCAATCGTCAATCATCAATCATCAATCATCAATCATCAATCATCAATCATCAACCATCAATCATCAACCATCAATCGTCAATCATCAATTATCAATCATCAATCATTAATCATCGATCATCAATCATCAATCATCAATCATCAATCATCAATCATCAATCATCAATCATCAATCATCAATCATCAATCATCAATCATCAATCATCAATCATCAATCATCAATCATCAATCATCAATCATCAATCATCAATCATCAATCATAAATCATAAATCATCAATCATCAATCATCAATAATCAAGCATCAATCATCGATCATCAATTATCAATCATCAATCATCAATAATCAATAATCAATCATCAATCATCAATCATCAATCATCAATCATCAATCATCTATGCTCAATCATCAATTATCAATCAACAATCAAAAATCATCAATCATCAATCATCAATCATCAATCATGAACCATCAATCATCAATCATCAATCATCAATCATCAATCATCAATCATCAATCATCAATCATCAATCATCAATCATCAATCATCAATCATCAATCATCAATCATCAATCATCAATCATCAATCATCAATCATCAATTATCAATCATCAATCATCAATCATCAATCATCAATCATCAATCATGGATCATGAATCATGAATCATGAATCATGAATCATGAATCATGAATCATCAATAATCAATCATCAATCATCAATCATCAATCATCAATCATCAATCATCAATCATCAATCATCAATCATCAATCATCAATCATCAATCATCAATAATCAATCATCAATCATCAATCATCAATCATCTATGCTCAATCATCAATTATCAATCAACAATCAAAAATCATCAATCATCAATCATCAATCATCAATCATGAACCATCAATCATCAATCATCAATCATCAATCATCAATCATCAATCATCAATCATCAATCATCAATTATCAATCATCAATCATCAATCATCAATCATCAATCATCAATCATCAATCATCAATCATCAATCATCAATCATCAATCATCAATCATCAATCATCAATCATCAATCATCGATCATCAAGCATCAATCATCAATCTTATATTATCAATCATCAAGCATCAATCATCAATCATCAATGATCAATCATCAATCATCAATCATTAATCATCAATCATCAATCATCAATCATCAATGATCGATCTTCAGTCATCAATCATCAATCATCAACCATCAATCGTCAATCATCAATCATCAATCATCAATCATCAATCATCAATCATCAACAATCAATCATCAATCATCAATCATCAATCATCAATCATCAATAATCAAGCATTAATCATCAATCATCAATCATCTATGCTCAATCATCAATCATCAATCAACAATCAAAAATCAAAAATCATCAATCATCAATCATCAATCATCAATCATCAATCATCAATCATCAATCATCATTCATCAATCATCAATCATCAATCATCAATCATCAATCATCAATCATCAATCATCAATCATCAATCATCAATCATCAATCATCAATCATCAATGTTCAATGATCAATCATCAATTATCATTATCAATCAACAATCATCAATCATCAATCATCAATCATCAATCATCAATCATCAATCATCAATCATCAATCATCAATCATCAATCATCAATCATCAATCCTCAATCATCAATCATCAACCATCAACAATCAATAATCAATCATTAATCATCAATCATCAATCATCAATCATCAATCATCAATCATCAATCATCAATCATCAATCATCAATCATCAATCATCAATCATCAATCATCAATCATCAATCATCAATCATCAATCATCAATCATCAATCATCAATCATCAATCATCAATCATCAATCATCATTCATCAATCATCAATCATCAATCATCAATCATCAATCATCAATCATCAATCATCAATCAT
This sequence comes from Stratiomys singularior, assembly GCA_954870665.1. Taxonomy (NCBI): domain Eukaryota; kingdom Metazoa; phylum Arthropoda; class Insecta; order Diptera; family Stratiomyidae; genus Stratiomys; species Stratiomys singularior. The sequence continues at coordinate 19,434 of CATOZT010000006.1, forward strand.
CAATCATCAATCATCAATCATCAATCATCAATTATCAATCATCAATCATCAATCATCAATCATCAATCATCAACCATCAATCATCAACCATCAATCATCAATCATCAATCATCAATCATCAATCATCGATCATCAATCATCAATCATCAATCATTAATCATCAATCATCAATCATCAATCATCAATCATCAATCATCAATCATCAATCATCAATCATCAATCATCAATCATCAATCATCAATCATCAATCATCAATCATCAATAATCAAGCATCAATCATCGATCATCAATTATCAATCATCAATCATCAATAATCAATCATCAATCATCAATCATCAATCATCAATTATCACTCATCAATCATCAATCATCAATCATCAATCATCAATCATCAATCATGAATCATGAATCATCAATAATCAATAATCAATCATCAATCATCATCATCAATCATCAATCATCAATCATCAATCATCAATCATCAATCATCAATCATCAATCATCAATCATCAATCATCAATCATCATTAATCAATCATCAATAATCAATCATCAATCATCAATCATCAATCATCAACCATCAAACGTCAATCATCAATCATCAATCATCAATCATCAACCATCAATCATCAACCATCAATCATCAATCATCAATCATCAATAATCAATCATCAATCATCAATCATCAATCATCAATCATCAATCATCAATCATCAATCATCAATCATCAATCATAAATCATCAATCATCAATCATCAATCATCAATCATCAATCATCAATCATCAATCATCAATCATCAATCATCACTCATCAACCATCAATCATCAACCAACAATCATCAATCATCAATCATCAATCATCAATCATCAATCATCAATCATCAATCATCAATCATCAGTCATCAATCATCAATCATCAATCATCAATCATCAATCATCAATTATCAATCATCAATCATCAATCATCAATCATCAATCATCAATCATCAATCATCAATCATCAATCATCAATCATCAATCATGAATCATGAATCATGAATCATGAATCATGAATCATGAATCATGAATCATCAATAATCAATCATCAATCATCAATCATCAATCATCAATCATCAATCATCAATCATCAATAATCAAGCATCAATCATCAATAATCAAGCATCAATCATCAATCATCAATCATCGATCATCGATCATCAATTATCAATCATCAATCATCAATCATCAATCATCAATCATCAATCAACAATCAACAATCATCAATCATCAATCATCAATCATCAATCATCAATCATCAGTCGTCAATCATCAATCATCAATCATCAATCATCAACAACCAATCATCAACCATCAATCATCAATCATCAATCATCAATCATCGATCATCAATTATCAATCATCAATCATCAATCATCAATCAACAAACATCAATCATCAATCATCAATCATCAATCATCAATCATCAATAATCAAGCATCAATCATCAATAATCAATCATCTATCCTCAATCATCAATCATCAATCAACAATGAACAATCATCAATCATCAATCATCAATCATCAATCATCAATCATCAATCATCAATCATCAATCATCAATCATCAATCATCAATCATCAATCACCAATCATCAATCATCAATCATCAACCATCAATCGTCAATCATGAATCATCAATCATCAATCATCAACCATCAATCATCAACCATCAATCATCAATCATCAATCATCAATCATCAATCATCAATCATCAATCATCGATCATCAATCATCAATCATCAATCATCAATCATCAATCATCAGTCATCAATCATCAATCATCAATCATCAATCATCAATCATCAATCATCAATCATCAATCATCAATAATCAAGCATCAATCATCGATCATCAATTATCAATCATCAATCATCAATAATCAATAATCAATCATCAATCATCAATCATCAATCATCAATCATCAATTATCAATCATCAATCATCAATCATCAATCATCAATCATCAATCATCAATCATCAATCATGAATCATGAATCATGAATCATCGATAATCAATCATCAATCATCAATCATCAATCATCAATCATCAATCATCAATCATCAATCATCAATCATCAATCATCAATCATCAATCATCAATCATCAATAATAAAGCATCAATCATCAATCATCAATCATCTATGCTCAATCATCAATCATCAATCAACAATCAAAAATCATCAATCATCAATCATCAATCATCAATCATGAACCATCAATCATCAATCATCAATCATCAATCATCAATCATCAATCATCAATCATCAATCATCAATCATCAATCATCAATCATCAATCATCAATCATCAATCATCAATCATCAATCATCAATCATCAATCATCAACCATCAATCATCAACCATCAATCATCAATCATCAATCATCAATCATCAATCATCAATCATCGATCATCAATCATCAATCATCAATCATATATTATCAATCATCAAGCATCAATCATCAATCATCAATGATCAATCATCAATCATCAATCATTAATCATCAATCATCAATCATCAATCATCAATCATCAATCATCAATCATCAATCATCAGTCATCAATCATCAATCATCAATCATCAATTATCTATTATCAATCATCAATCATCAATCATCAATCATCAATCATCAATCATCAATCATCAATCATCAATCATCAATCATCAATCATCAATCATCAATCATGAATCATGAATCAACAATAATCAATCATCAATCATCAATCATCAATCATCAATCATCAATCATCAATCATCAATCATCAATCATCAATCATCAATCATCAATCATCAATAATCAAGCATCAATCATCAATCATCAATCATCTATGCTCAATCATCAATCATCAATCAACAATATAAATCATCAATCATCAATCATCAATCATGAACCATCAATCATCAATCATCAATCATCAATCATCAATCATCAATCATCAATCATCAATCATCAATCATCAACCATCAATCATCAACCATCAATCATCAATCATCAATCATCGATCATAAATTATCTATCATCAATCATCAATCATCAATCATCAATCATCAATCATCAATCATCAATCATCAATCATCAATCATCAATCATCAATCATCAATCATCAATCATCAATCATCAATCATCGATCATCAATTATCAATCATCAATCATCAATCATCAATCAACAATCATCAATCATCAATCATCAATCATCAGTCATCAATCATCAATCATCAATCATCAATCATCAATCATCAATCATCAATCATCAATCATCAATCATCAATCATCAATCATTAATCATCAATCATCAATCATCAATTATCAATCATCAATAATCAATCATCAATCATCAATCATGAATCATGAATCATGAATCATGAATCATGAATTATGAATCATGAATCATCAATCATCAATCGTCAATCAGCAATCATCAATCATCAATCATCAATCATCAATAATCAAGCATCAATCATCAATCATCAATCATCTATCCTCAATCATCAATCATCAATCAACAATCAACAATCATCAATCATCAATCATCAATCATCAGCCATCAATCATCAACCATCAAACGTCAATCATCAATCATCAATCATCAATCATCAATCATCAACCATCAATCATCAACCATCAATCATCAATCATCAATCATCAATCATCAATGATCGATCATCAATTATCAATCATCAATCATCAATCATCAATCATCAATCATCAATCATCAATCAACAATCATCAATCATCAATCATCAATCATCAATCATCAATCATAAATCATCAATCATCAATCATCAATCAAAAATCATCAATCATCAATCATCAATCATCAATCATCAATCATCAATCATCAATCATCAATCATCAATCATCAATCATCAATCATCAATCACCAATCATCAATCATGAATCATGAATCATGAATCATGAATCATCAATCATCAATCATCAATCATCAATCATCAATCAACAATCATCAATCATCAATCATCAATCATAAATCATCAATCATCAATCATCAATCAAAAATCATCAATCATCAATCATCAATCATGAATCATGAATCATGAATCATGAATCATCAATCATCAATCATCAATCATCAATCATCAATCATCAATCATCAATCATCAATCATCAATCAGCAATCATCAATCATCAATCATCAATCATCAATCATCAATCATCAATCATCAATCATCAATCATCAATCATCAATCATCAATCATCAAAAATCAAGCATCAATCATCAATCATCAATCATCTATCCTCAATCATGAATCATCAATCACCAATCAACAATCATCAATCATCAATCATCAATCATCAATCATCAATCATCAACCATCAAACGTCGATCATCAATCATCAATTATCAATCATCAATCATCAATCATCAATCATCAATCAACAAACATCAATCATCAATCATCAATCATCAATCATCAATCATCAATCATCAATCATCAATCATCAATCATCAATCATCAATCATCAATCATCAATCATCAATCATCAATCATCAATCATCAATCATCAATCATCAATCATCAATCATCAATCATCCATCATCAATCATCAATCATCAATCATCAATCATCAATCATCAATCATCAATCATCAATCATCAATCATCAATCATCAATCATCAATCATCAATCATCAATCATCAATCATCAATCATCAATCATGAATAATGAATCATGAATCATGAATCATGAATCATGAATCATGAATCATGAATCATGAATCATGAATCATCAATCATCAATCATCAATCATCAATCAGCAATCATCAATCATCAATCATCAATCATCAATCATCAATCATCAATAATCAAGCATCAATCATCAATCATCAATCATCTATCCTCAATCATCAATCATCAATCAACAATCAACAATCATCAATCATCAATCATCAATCATCAATCATCAATCATCAATCATCAATCATCAATCATCAATCATCAATCATCAATCATTAACCATCAATCGTCAATCATCAATCATCAATAATCAATCATCAACCATCAATCATCAACCATCAATCATCAATCATCAATCATCAATCATCAATCATCAATCATCAATCATCAATCATCAATCATCAATCATCAATCATCAATCATCAATCATCAATCATCAATCATCAATCATCAATCATCAATCATCAATCATCAATCATCAATCATCAATCATCAATCATCAATCATCAACCATCAAACGTCAATCATCAATCATCAATTATCAATCATCAATCATCAATCATCAATCATCAATCAACAAACATCAATCATCAATCATCAATCATCAATCATCAATCATCAATCATGAATCATCAATCATCAATCATCAATCATCAATCATCAATCATCAATCATCAATCATCAATCATCAATCATCAATCATCAATCATTAATCATCAATCAACAATCATCAATCATCAATCATCAATCATCAATCATCAATCATCAATCATCAATCATCAATCATCAATCATCAATCATCAATCATCAATCATCAATCATCAATCATCAATCATCAATCATGAATCATGAATCATGAATAATGAATCATGAATCATGAATCATGAATCATGAATCATGAATCATGAATCATCAATCATCAATCATCAATCATCAATCATCAATCATCAATCATCAATCATCAATCATCAATCATCAATCATCAATCAGCAATCATCAATCATCAATCATCAATCATCAATCATCAATCATCAATTATCAATAATCAAGCATCAATCATCAATCATCAATCATCTATCCTCAATCATCAATCATCAATCATCAATCATCAATCATCAATCATCAATTATCAATTATCAATCATCAATCATCAATCATCAATCATCAATCATCAATCATCAATCATCAATCATCAATCATCAATCATCAATCATCAATCATCAATCATCAATCATCAATCATCAATCATCAATAATCAATCATCAATCATCAATCATCAATCATCAATCATCAATCATCAATCATCAATCATCAATCATCAATCATCAATCATCAATCATCAATCATCAATCATCAATAATCAAGCATCAATCATCAATCATCAATCATCAATCATCTATGCTCAATCATCAATCATCAATCAACAATCAAAAATCATCAATCATCAATCATCAATCATCAATCATCAATCATGAACCATCAATCATCAATCATCAATCATCAATCATCAATCATCAATCATCAATCATCAATCATCAATCATCAATCATCAATCATCAATCATCAATCATCAATCATCAATCATCAACCATCAATCATCAACCATCAATCATCAATCATCAATCATCAATCATCGATCATCAATTATCAATCATCAATCATAAATCATAAATCATCAATCATCAATCATCAATCATCAATCATCAATCATCAATCATCAATCATCAATCATCAATCATCAATCATCAATCATCAATCATCAATCATCAATCATCAATCATCAATCATCAATCATCAATCATCAATCATCGATCATCAATCATCAATCATCAATCATATATTATCAATCATCAAGCATCAATCATCAATCATCAATCATCAATCATCAATCATCAATCATCAATCATCAATCATCAATCATCAATCATCAATCATCAATAATCAATCATCAATCATCAATCATCAATTATCAATCATCAATCGTCAATCATCAATCATCAATCATCAGTCATCAATCATCAATCATCAACCATCAATCGTCAATCATCAATCATCAATCATCAATCATCAATCATCAACAATCAATCATCAACCATCAATCATCAATCATCAATCATCAATCATCGATCATCAAATATCAATCATCAATCATCAATCATCAATCATCAATCAACAATCATCAATCATCAATCATCAATCATCAGTCATCAATCATCAATCATAAATCATCAATCATCAATCATCAATCATCAATCAGCAATCATCAATCATCAATCATCAATCATCAATCATCAATCATCAATCATCAATCATCAATCATCAATCATCAATCATCAATCATCAATCATCAATCATCAATCATCAATCATCAATCATCAATCATCAATCATCAATCATCAATCATCAATCATCAATCATCAATCATCAATCATCAATCATGAATCATGAATCATGAATCATGAATCATGAATCATGAATCATGAATCATGAATCATCAATCATCAATCATCAATCAGCAATCATCAATCATCAATTATCAATCATCAATCATCAATCATCAATCATCAATCATCAATCATCAAGCATCAATCATCAATCATCAATCATCTATCCTCAATCATCAATCATCAATCAACAATCAACAATCATCAATCATCAATCATCAATCATCTATCATCAATCATCAATCATCAATCATCAATCATCAATCATCAATCATCAACCATCAAACGTCAATCATCAATCATCAATCATCAATCATCAACCATCAATCATCAACCATCAATCATCAATCATCAATAATCAATCATCAATCATCAATCATCAATCATCAATCATCGATCATCAATTATCAATCATCAATCATCAATCATCAATCATCAATCATCAATCAACAATCATCAATCATCAATCATCAATCATCAATCATCAATCATAAATCATAAATCATCAATCATCAATCATCAATCATCAATCATCAATCATCAATCATCAATCATCAATCATCAATCATCAATCATCAATCATCAATCATCAATCATCAATCATCAATCATCAATCATCAATCATCAATCATCAATCATCAATCATCAATCATCAATCATCAATCATCAATCATCAATCATCAATCATCAATCATCAATCATCAATCATCAATCATCAATCATCAATCATCAATCATGAATCATGAAACATGAATCATGAATCATGAATCATCAATCATCAATCATCAATCATCAATCATCAACCATCAATCATCAATCATCAATCATCAATCAACAATCATCAATCATAAATCATCAATCATCAATCATCAATCATCAATCATCAATCATCTATCCTCAATCATCAATCATCAATCAACAATCAACAATCATCAATCATCAATCATCAATCATCAATCATCAATCATCAACCATCAAACGTCAATCATCAATCATCAATCAGCAATCAGCAATCATCAATCATCAATCATCAATCATCAATCATCAATCATCTATCATCAATCATCAATCATCAATCATCAATCATCAATCATCAATCATCAATCATCAATCATCAAGCATCAATCATCAATCATCAATCATCTATCCTCAATCATCAATCATCAATCAACAATCAACAATCATCAATCATCAATCATCAATCATCTATCATCAATCATCAATCATCAATCATCAATCATCAACCATCAAACGTCAATCATCAATCATCAATCATCAATCATCAACCATCAATCATCAACCATCAATCATCAATCATCAATAATCAATCATCAATCATCAATCATCAATCATCAATCATCGATCATCAATTATCAATCATCAATCATCAATCATCAATCATCAATCATCAATCATCAATCATCAATCAACAATCATCAATCATCAATCATCAATCATCAATCATCAATCATAAATCATCAATCATCAATCATCAATCACCTATCAAAAATCATCAATCATCAATCATCAATCATCAATCATCAATCATCAATCATCAATCATCAATCATCAATCATCAATCATCAATCATCAATCATCAATCATCAATCATCAATCATCAATCATCAATCATCAATCATCAATCATGAATCATGAATCATGAATCATGAATCATGAATCATGAAACATGAATCATCAATCATCAATCATCAATCATCAATCATCAATCATCAATCATCAATCATCAATCATCAATCATCAATCAACAATCATCAATCATAAATCATCAATCATCAATCATCAATCATAAATCATCAATCATCAATCATCAATCAAAAATCATCAATCATCAATCATCAATCATCAATCATCAATCATCAATCATCTATCCTCAATCATCAATCATCAATCAACAATCAACAATCATCAATCATCAATCATCAATCATCAATAATCAATCATCAACCATCAAACGTCAATCATCAATCATCAATCATCAATCATCAATCATCAATCATCAATCATCAATCATCAATCATCAATCATCAATCATCAATCATCAACCATCAATCAGCAATCATCAATCATCAATCATCAATCATCAATCATCAATCATCAATCATCGATCATCAATAATCAATCATCATTCATCAATCATCAATCATCAATAAACAATCATTAATCATCAATCATCAATCATCAATCATCAATCATCAATAATCAATAATCAATCATTGATCATCAATCATCAATCATCAATCATCAATCATCAATCATCAATCATCAATCATCAATCATCAATCATCAATCATCAATCATCAATCATCAATCATCAACCATCAATCATCAACCATCAATCATCAATCATCAATCATCAATCATCGATCATCAATTATCAATCATCAATCATAAATCATCAATCATCAATCATCAATCATCAATCATCAATCATCAATCATCAATCATCAATCATCAATCATCAATCATCAATCATCAATCATCAATCATCAATCATCAATCATCGATCATCAATCATCAATCATCAATCATATATTATCAATCATCAAGCATCAATCATCAATCATCAATCATCAATCATCAATCATCAATCATCAATCATCAATCATCAATCATCAATCATCAATCATCAATCATCAATCATCAATCATCAATTATCAATCATCAATCATCAATCATCAATCATCAATCATCAGTCATCAATCATCAATCATCAACCATCAATCGTCAATCATCAATCATCAATCATCAATCATCAATCATTAACAATCAATCATCAACCATCAATCATCAATCATCAATCATCAATCATCGATCATCAAATATCAATCATCAATCATCAATCATCAATCATCAATCATCAATCAACAATCATCAATCATCAATCATCAATCATCAATCATCAGTCATCAATCATCAATCATAAATCATCAATCATCAATCATCAATCATCAATCAGCAATCATCAATCATCAATCATCAATCATCAATCATCAATCATCAATCATCAATCATCAATCATCAATCATCAATCATCAATCATCAATCATCAATCATCAATCATCAATCATCAATCATCAATCATCAATCATCAATCATCAATCATCAATCATCAATCATCAATCATCAATCATGAATCATGAATCATGAATCATGAATCATGAATCATGAATCATGAATCATGAATCATCAATCATCAATCATCAATCAGCAATCATCAATCATCAATCATCAATCATCAATCATCAATCATCAATCATCAATCATCAAGCATCAATCATCAATCATCAATCATCTATCCTCAATCATCAATCATCAATCAACAATCAACAATCATCAATCATCAATCATCAATCATCTATCATCAATCATCAATCATCAATCATCAATCATCAATCATCAACCATCAAACGTCAATCATCAATCATCAATCATCAATCATCAACCATCAATCATCAACCATCAATCATCAATCATCAATAATCAATCATCAATCATCAATCATCAATCATCGATCATCAATTATCAATCATCAATCATCAATCATCAATCATCAATCATCAATCAACAATCATCAATCATCAATCATCAATCATCAATCATCAATCATCAATCATCAATCATCAATCATCAATCATAAATCATCAATCATCAATCACCTATCCAAAATCATCAATCATCAATCATCAATCATCAATCATCAATCATCAATCATCAATCATCAATCATCAATCATCAATCATCAATCATCAATCATCAATCATCAATCATCAATCATGAATCATGAAACATGAATCATGAATCATGAATCATGAATTATCAATCATCAATCATCAATCATCAATCATCAATCATCAATCATCAATCATCAATCATCAATCATCAATCATCAATCATCAATCAACAATCATCAATCATAAATCATCAATCATCAATCATCAATCATAAATCATCAATCATCAATCATCAATCATCAATCAAAAATCATCAATCATCAATCATCAATCATCAATCATCAATCATCAATCATCAATCATCAATCATCAATCATCAATCATGAATCATGAATCATGAATCATGAATCATCAATCATCAATCATCAATCATCAATCATCAATCATCAATCATCAATCATCAATCATAAATCATCAATCATCAATCACCTATCAAAAATCATCAATCATCAATCATCAATCATCAATCATCAATCATCAATCATCAATCATCAATCATCAATCAACAATCAACAATCATCAATCATCAATCATCAATCATCTATCATCAATCATCAATCATCAATCATCAATCATCAATCATCAATCATCAACCATCAAACGTCAATCATCAATCATCAATCATCAATCATCAACCATCAATCATCAACCATCAATCATCAATCATCAATAATCAATCATCAATCATCAATCATCGATCATCAATTATCAATCATCAATCATCAATCATCAATCATCAATCATCAATCAACAATCATCAATCATCAATCATCAATCATCAATCATCAATCATCAATCATCAATCATAAATCATCAATCATCAATCACCTATCAAAAATCATCAATCATCAATCATCAATCATCAATCATCAATCATCAATCATCAATCATCAATCATCAATCATCAATCATCAATCATCAATCATCAATCATCAATCATCAATCATCAATCATCAATCATCAATCATCAATCATGAATCATGAAACATGAATCATGAATAATGAATCATGAATTATCAATCATCAATCATCAATCATCAATCATCAATCATCAATCATCAATCATCAATCATCAATCATCAATCAACAATCATCAATCATAAATCATCAATCATCAATCATCAATCATAAATCATCAATCATCAATCATCAATCATCAATCATCAATCAAAAATCATCAATCATCAATCATCAATCATCAATCATCAATCATCAATCATCAATCATGAATCATGAATCATGAATCATCAATCATCAATCATCAATCATCAATCATCAATCATCAATCATCAATCATCAATCATCAATCAGCAATCATCAATCATCAATCATCAATCATCCATCATCAATCATCAATCATCAATCATCAATCATCAATCATCAATCATCTATCCTCAATCATCAATCATCAATCAACAATCAACAATCATCAATCATCAATCATCAATCATCAATCATCAACCATCAAACGTCAATCATCAATCATCAATCAGCAATCATCAATCATCAATCATCAATCATCAATCATCAAGCATCAATCATCAATCATCAATCATCTATCCTCAATCATCAATCATCAATCAACAATCAACAATCATCAATCATCAATCATCAATCATCTATCATCAATCATCAATCATCAATCATCAATCATCAACCATCAAACGTCAATCATCAATCATCAATCATCAACCATCAATCATCAACCATCAATCATCAATCATCAATAATCAATCATCAATCATCAATCATCAATCATCAATCATCGATCATCAATTATCAATCATCAATCATCAATCATCAATCATCAATCATCAATCAACAATCATCAATCATCAATCATCAATCATCAATCATAAATCATCAATCATCAATCATCAATCACCTATCAAAAATCATCAATCATCAATCATCAATCATCAATCATCAATCGTCAATCATCAATCATCAATCATCAATCATCAATCATAAATCATCAATCATCAATCATGAATCATGAAACATGAAACATGAATCATGAATCATGAATCATCAATCATCAACCATCAATCATCAATCATCAATCATCAATCATCAATCATCAATCATCAATCAACAATCATCAATCATAAATCATCAATCATCAATCATCAATCATAAATCATCAATCATCAATCATCAATCAAAAATCATCAATCATCAATCATCAATCATCAATCATCAATCATCAATCATGAATCATGAATCATGAATCATGAATCATCAATCATCAATCATCAATCATCAATCATCAATCATCAATCAGCAATCATCAATCATCAATCATCAATCATCAATCATCAATCATCAATCATCAATCATCAATCATCAATCATCAATCATCAATCATCAATCATCAATCATCTATCCTCAATCATCAATCATCAATCAACAATCATCAATCATCAATCATCAATCATCAATCATCAATCATCAATCATCAATCATGAATCATGAATCATGAATCATGAATCATGATTCATCAATCATCAATCATCAATCATCAATCATCAATCATCAATCAGCAATCATCAATCATCAATCATCAATCATCAATCATCAATCATCAATCATCAATCATCAATCATCAATCATCAATCATCAATCATCAATCATCTATCCTCAATCATCAATCAACAATCATCAATCATCAATCATCAATCATCAATCATCAATCATTAATCATCAATCATCAATCATCAATCATCAATCATCAATCATCAATCATGAATCATCAATAATCAATCATCAATCATCAATCATCAATCATCAATCATCAATCATCAATCATCAATCATGAATCATGAATCATGAATCATCAATCATCAATCATCAATCATCAATCATCAATCATCAATCATGCATCATCAATCATCAATCATCAATCATCAACAATCAATCATCAATCATCAATCATCAATCATCAATCACCAATCATCAATCATCAATTATCAATCATCAATCATCAATCATCAATCATCAATCATCAATCATCAATCATCAATCATCAATCATCAATCATCAATCACCAATCATCAATCATCAATCCTCAATCATCAATCATCAACCATCAATAATCAATAATCAATCATTAATCATCAATCATCAATCATCAATCATCAATCATCAATCATCAATCATCAATCATCAATCATCAATCATCAATCATCAATCATCAATCATCAATCATCAATAATCAAGCATCAATCATCGATCATCAATTATCAATCATCAATCATCAATAATCAATAATCAATCATCAATCATCAATCATCAATCATCAATCATCAATCATCAATTATCAATCATCAATCATCAATCATCAATCATCAATCATGAATCATGAATCATGAATCATGAATCATGAATCATCAATAATCAATCATCAATCATCAATCATCAATCATCAATCATCAATCATCAATCATCAATCATCATTCATCAATCATCAATCATCAATCATCAATCATCAATCATCAATCATCAATCATCAATCATCAATCATCAATCATCATTCATCAAACATCAATCATCAATCATCAATCATCAATCATCAATCATCAATCATCAATCATCAATCATCAATCATCAATCATCTATCATCAATCATCAATCATCAATCATCTATCATCAATCATCAATCATGAATCATGAATCATGAATCATGAATCATCAATCATCAATCATCAATCATCAATCATCAATCATCAATCATCAATCATCAATCATCAATAATCAAGCATCAATCATCAATAATCAAGCATTAATCATCAATCATCAATCATCGATCATCGATCATCAATTATCAATCATCAATCATCAATCGTCAATCATCAATCAACAATCAACAATCATCAATCATCAATCATCAATCATCAATCATCAATCATCAATCATCAATCATCAATCATCAATCATCAATCGTCAATCATCAATCATCAATCATCAATCATCAACAATCAATCATCAACCATCAATCATCAATCATCAATCATCAATCATCGATCATCAATTATCAATCATCAATCATCAATCATCAATCATCAATCATCAAGCATCCATCATCAATCATCAATCATCAATCATCAATCATCAATCATCAATCATCAATCATCAATCATCAATCATCAATCATCAATCATCAATCATCAATCATCAATCATCAATCATCAATCATCAATCATCAATAATCAAGCATCAATCATCGATCATCAATTATCAATCATCAATCATCAATAATCAATAATCAATCATCAATCATCAATCATCAATCATCAATCATCAATCATCAATCATCAATCATCAATTATCAATCATCGATCATCAATCATCAATCATCAATCATCAATCATGAATCATGAATCATGAATCATGATTCATCAATAATCGATCATCAATCATCAATCATCAATCATCAATCATCAATCATCAATAATAAAGCATCAATCATCAATCATCAATCATCTATGCTCAATCATCAATCATCAATCAACATTCAAAAATCATCAATCATCAATCATCAATCATCAATCATGAACCATCAATCATCAATCATCAATCATCAATCATCAATCATCAATCATCAATCATCAATCATCAATCATCAATCATCAATCATCAATCATCAGTCATCAATCATCAATCATCAACCATCAATCGTCAATCATCAATCATCAATCATCAATCATCAATCATCAATCATCAACAATCAATCATCAATCATCAATCATCAATCATCAATCATCAATCATCAATCATCAATAATCAAACATCAATCATCAATCATCAATCATCTATGCTCAATCATCAATCATCAATCAACAATCAAAAATCATCAATCATCAATCATCAATCATCAATCATCAATCATCAATCATCAATCATCAATCATGAACCATCAATCATCAATCATCAATCATCAATCATCAATCATCAATCATCGATCATCAATCATCAATCATCAATCATCAATCATCAATCATCAATCATCAATCATCAATCATCAATCATCAATCATCAATCATCAATCATCAATCATCAATCATCAATCATCAATCATCAATCATCAATCATCAATCATGAATCATGAATCATGAATCATGAATCATGAATCATGAATCATTAATCATGAATCATGAATCATCAATCATCAATCATCAATCAACAATCAACAATCATCAATCATCAATCATCAATCATCAATCATCAATCAACAATCAACAATCATCAATCATCAATCATCAATCATCAATCATCAAGCATCAATCATCAATAATCAAGCATCAATCATCAATCATCAATCATCAATCATCAATCATCAATCATCGATCATCGATCATCAATTATCAATCATCAATCATCAATCATCAATCATCAATCAACAATCAACAATCATCAATCATCAATCATCAATCATCAATCATCAATCATCAATCATCAATCATCAATCATCAATCGTCAATCATCAATCATCAATCATCAACAATCAAGCATCAATCATCGATCATCAATTATCAATCATCAATCATCAATAATCAATCATCAATCATCAACCATCAATCATTAATCATCAATCATCAATCATCAATCATCAATCATCAATCATCAACCGTCAATCATCAACCATCAATCATCAATCATCAATCATCAATCATCGATCATCAATCATCAATCATCAATCATCAATCATCAATCATCAATCATCAATCATCAATCATCAATCATCAATCATCAATCATCAATCATCATTCATCAATCATCAATCATCAATCATCAATCATCAATCATCAATCATCAATCATCAATCATCTATCATCAATCATCAATCATCAATCATCAATCATCAATCATCAATCATCAATCATCAATCATCAATCATCAATCATGAATCATGAATCATGAATCATGAATCATGAATCATCAATCATCAATCATCAATCATCAATCATCAATCATCAATCATCAATAATCAAGCATCAATCATCAATAATCAAGCATCAATCATCAATCATCAATCATCAATCATCAATCATCAATCATCAATCATCAATCATCAATCATCAATCATCAATCATCGATCATCAATCATCAATCAACAATCAACAATCATCAATCATCAATCATCAATCATCAATCATCAATCGTCAATCTTCAATCATCAATCATCAATCATCAACAATCAATCATCAACCATCAATAATCAATCATCAATCATCAATCATCGATCATCAATTATCAATCATCAATCATCAATCATCAATCAACATACATCAATCATCAATCATCAATCATCAATCATCAATAATCAAGCATCAATCATCAATAATCAATCATCTATCCTCAATCATCAATCATCAATCAACAATCAACAATCATCAATCATCAATCATCAATTATCAATCATCAATCATCAATCATCAATCATCAATCGTCAATCATCAATCATCAATCATCAATCATCAACAATCTAGCATCAATCATCGATCATCAATTATCAATCATCAATCATCAATAATCAATAATCAATCATCAATCATCAATCATCAATCATCAATCATCAATCATCAATCATCAATCATCAATCATCAATTATCAATCATCAATCATCAATCATCAATCATCAATCATCAATCATGAATCATGAATCATGAATCATGAATCATGAATCATCAATCATCAATCATCAATCAACAATCAACAATCATCAATCATCAATCATCAATCATCAATCATCAATCAACAATCAACAATCATCAATCATCAATCATCAATCATCAATCATCAAGCATCAATCATCTATAATCAAGCATCAATCATCAATCATCAATCATCAATCATCAATCATCAATCATCGATCATCGATCATCAATTATCAATCATCAATCATCAATCATCAATCATCAATCATCAATCATCAATCATCAATCAACAATCAACAATAATCAATCATCAATCATCAATCATCAATCATCAATCATCAATCATCAATCATTAATCATCAATCGTCAATCATCAATCATCAATCATCAATCATCAACAATCAAGCATCAATCATCGATCATCAATTATCAATCATCAATCATCAATAATCAATCATCAATCATCAACCATCAATCATTAATCATCAATCATCTATCATCAATCATCAATCATCAACCGTCAATCATCAACCATCAATCATCAATCATCAATCATCAATCATCAATCATCGATCATCAATCATCAATCATCAATCATCAATCATCAATCATCAATCATCAATCATCAATCATCAATCATCAATCATCATTCATCAATCATCAATCATCAATCATCAATCATCAATCATCAATCATCAATCATCAATCATCAATCATCTATCATCAATCATCAATCATCAATCATCAATCATCAATCATCAATCATCAATCATGAATCATGAATCATGAATCATGAATCATGAATCATGAATCATGAATCATCAATCATCAATCATCAATCATCAATCATCAATCATCAATCATCAATAATCAAGCATCAATCATCAATAATCAAGCATCAATCATCAATCATCAATCATCAATCATCAATCATCAATCATCAATCATCAATCATCAATCATCAATCATCAATCATCAATCATCAATCATCAATCATCAATCATCAATCATCAATCATCAATCATCAATCATCAATCATCTATCATCAATCATCAATCATCATTCATCAATCATGAATCATGAATCATGAATCATGAATCATGAATCATGAATCATGAATCATGAATCATGAATCATGAATCATGAATCATCAATCATCAATCATCAATAATCAAGCATCAATCATCAATAATCAAGCATCAATCATCAATCATCAATCATCAATCATCGATCATCAATTATCAATCATCAATCATCAATCATCAATCAACAATCAACAATCATCAATCATCAATCATCAATCATCAATCATCAATCATCAATCATCAATCATCAATCATCAATCATCAATCATCAATCATCAATCATCAATCATCAATCGTCAATCATCAATCATCAATCATCAATCATCAATCATCAATCATCAATCATCAATCGTCAATCATCAATCATCAATCATCAATCATCAATCATCAACAATCAAGCATCAACCATCAATCATCAATCATCAATCATCAATCATCGATCATCAATCATCAATCATCAATCATCAATCATCAATCATCAATCATCAATCATCAATCATCAATCATCAATCATCAATCATCAATCATCAATCATCAATCATCAATCATCAATCATCAATCATCAATCATCAATCATCAATCATCAATCATCAATCATCAATCATCAATCATCAATCATCAATCATCAATCATCTATCATCAATCATCAATCATCAATCATCAATCATCAATCATCAATCATGAATCATGAATCATGAATCATGAATCATGAATCATGAATCATGAATCATCAATCATCAATCATCAATCATCAATAATCAAGCATCACTCATCAATAATCAAGCATCAATCATCAATCATCAATCATCAATCATCGATCATCGATCATCAATTATCAATCATCAATCATCAATCATCAATCAACAATCAACAATCATCAATCATCAATCATCAATCATCAATCATCAATCATCAATCATCAATCATCAATCGTCAATCTTCAATCATCAATCATCAATCATCAACAATCAATCATCAACCATCAATAATCAATCATCAATCATCAATCATCGATCATCAATTATCAATCATCAATCATCAATCATCAATCAACATACATCAATCATCAATCATCAATCATCAATCATCAATCATCAATCATCAATAATCAAGCATCAATCATCAATAATCAATCATCTATCCTCAATCATCAATCATCAATCAACAATCAACAATCATCAATCATCAATCATCAATCATCAATCATCAATCATCAATCATCAATCATCAATCATCAATCGTCAATCATCAATCATCAATCATCAATCATCAACAATCAAGCATCAATCATCGATCATCAATTATCAATCATCAATCATCAATAATCAATAATCAATAATCAATCATCAATCATCAATCATCAATCATCAATCATCAATCATCAATCATCAATCATCAATCATCAATCAACAATTATCAATCATCAATCATCAATCATCAATCATCAATCATCAATCATCAATCATGAATCATGAATCATAAATCATCAATAATCAATCATCAATCATCAATCATCAATCATCAATCATCAATCATCAATCATCAATCATCAATCATCAATCATCAATCATCAATCATCAATCATCAACCATCAATCGTCAATCATCAATCATCAACCATCAATCATTAATCATCAATCATCAATCATCAATCATCAACCATCAATCATCAACCATCAATCATCAATCATCAATCATCAATCATCAATCATCAATCATCAATCATCAATCATCAATCATCAATCATCAATCATCAATCATCAATCATGAATCATGAATCATGAATCATGAATCATGAATCATGAATCATCAATCATCAATCATCAATCATCAATCATCAATAATCAATCATCAATCATCAATAATCAAGCATCAATCATCAATCATCAATCATCAATCATCGATCATCGATCATCAATTATCAATCATCAATCATCAATCATCAATCATCAATCAACAATCAACAATTATCAATCATCAATCATCAATCATCAATCATCAATCATCAATCATCAATCATCAACAATCAATCATCAACCATCAATAATCAATCATCAATCATCAATCATCGATCATCAATTATCAATCATCAATCATCAATCATCAATCAACAAATATCAATCATCAATCATCGATCATCAATCATCAATCATGAATCATCAATCATCAATCATCAATCATCAATCATCAATCATCAATCATCAATCATCAATCATCAATCATCAATCATGAATCATGAATCATGAATCATGAATCATGAATCATGAATCATGAATCATCAATCATCAATCATCAATCATCAATCATCAATCATCAATCATCAATCATCAATCATCAATTATCAATCATCAATCATCAATCATCAATCAACAATCAACAATCATCAATCATCAATCATCAATCATCAATCATCAATAATCAAGCATCAATCATCAATCATCAATCATCTATGCTCAATCATCAATCATCAATCATCAATCATCAATCATCAATCATCAATCATCAATCATCAATCATCAATCATCAATCATCAATCATCAGTCATCAATCATCAATCATCAATCATCAATCATCAATCATCAACCATCAATCATCAACCATCAATCATCAATCATCAATCATCAATCATCAATCATCAATCATCGATCATCAATCATCAATCATGAATCATCAATCATCAATCATCAATCATCAATCATCAATCATCAATCATCAATCATCAATCATCAATCATGAATCATGAATCATGAATCATGAATCATGAATCATGAATCATGAATCATCAATCATCAATCATCAATCATCAATCATCAATTATCAATCATCAATCATCAATCATCAATCATCAATCAACAATCAACAATCATCAATCATCAATCATCAATCATCAAGCATCAATCATCAAAAATCAAGCATCAATCATCAATCATCAATCATCAATCATCGATCATCGATCATCAATTATCAATCATCAATCATCAATCATCAATCATCAATCATCAATCATCAATCAACAATCAACAATCAACAATCATCAATCATCAATCATCAATCATCAATCATCAATCATCAATCATCAATCATCAATCATGAATCATGAATCATGAATCATGAATCATGAATCATGAATCATGAATCATGAATCATGAATCATGAATCATGAATCATCAATCATCAATCATCAATCATCAATCATCAATTATCAATCATCAATCATCAATCATCAATCATCAATCAACAATCAACAATCATCAATCATCAATCATCAATCATCAAGCATCAATCATCAAAAATCAAGCATCAATCATCAATCATCAATCATCAATCATCGATCATCGATCATCAATTATCAATCATCAATCATCAATCATCAATCATCAATCATCAATCATCAATCAACAATCAACAATCAACAATCATCAATCATCAATCATCACTCATCAATCATCAATCATCAATCATCAATCATCAATCATCAATCATCAATCATCAATCATCAATCGTCAATCATCAATCATCAATAATCAAGCATCAATCATCGATCATCAATCATCAATCATCAATCATCAATAATCAATAATCAATCATCAATCATCAATCATCAATCATCAATCATCAATCATCAATCATCAATTATCAATCATCAATCATCAATCATCAATCATCAATCATCAATCATGAATCATGAATCATGGATCATGAATCATCAATAATCAATCATCAATCATCAATCATCAATCATCAATCATCAATCATCAATCATCAATCATCAATCATCAATCATCAATCATCAATCATCAATCATCAATCATCAATCATCAATCATCAATCATCAATCATCAATCATCAAGCATCAATCATCAATCATCAATCATCTATGCTCAATCATCAATCATCAATCAACAATCAAAAATCATCAATCATCAATCATCAATCATCAATCATCAATCATCAATCATGAACCATTAATCATCAATCATCAATCATCAATCATCAATCATCAATCATCAATCATCAATCATCAATCATCAATCATCAATCATCAATCATCAATCATCAATCATCAATCATCAATCATCAATCATCAATCATCAATCATCAACCATCAATCATCAACCATCAATCATCAATCATCAATCATCAATCATCAATCATCGATCATCAATTATCTATCTTCAATCATCAATCATCAGTCATCAATCATCAATCATCAATCATCAATCATCAATCATCAATCATCGATCATCGATCATCAATCATCAATCATATATTATCAATCATCAAGCATCAATCATCAATCATCAATGATCAATCATCAATCATCAATCATCAATCATTAATCATCAATCATCAATCATCAATCATCAATCATCAATCATCAATCATCAATCATCAATCATCAGTCATCAATCATCAATCATCAATCATCAATTATCAATCATCAATCATCAATCATCAATCATCAATCATCAATCATCAATCATGAATCATGAATCATGAATCATGAATCATGAATCATCAATAATCAATCATCAATCATCAATCATCAATCATCAATCATCAATCATCAATCATCAATCATCAATCATCAATCATCAATCATCAATCATCAATCATCGATCATCAATAATCAAGCATCAATCATCAATCATCTATGCTCAATCATCAATCATCAATCAACAATCAAAAATCATCAATCATCAATCATCAATCATCAATCATGAACCATCAATCATCAATCATCAATCATCAATCATCAATCATCAATCATCAATCATCAATCATCAATCATCAATCATCAATCATCAATCATCAATCATCAATCATCAATCATCAATCATCAATCATCAATCATCAATCATCAATCATCAATCATCAATCATCAATCATCAATCATCAATCATCAATCATCAATCATCAACCATCAATCATCAACAATCAATCATCAATCATCAATCATCAATCATCAATTATCTATCATCAATCATCAATCATCAATCATCAATCATCAATCATCAATCATCAATCATCAATCATCAATCATCAATCATCAATCATCAATCATCGATCATCAATTATCAATCATCAATCATCAATCATCAATCATCAATCAACAATCATCAATCATCAATCATCAATCATCAGTCATCAATCATCAATCATCAATCATCAATCATCAATCATCAATCATCAATCATCAATCATCAATCATCAATCATCAATCATCAATCATCAATCATCAATGATCAATCATCAACCATCAATCATCAATCATCAATCATCAATCATCAATCATCAATCATCAATTATCAATCATCAATCATCAATCATCAATCATCAATCATCAATCATCAATCATCAATCATCAATCATCAATCATCAATCATCAATCATCAATCATCAATCATCAATCATCAATCATCAATCATCAATCATCAATCATCAATCATGAATCATGAATCATGAATCATGAATCATTAATCATGAATCATGAATCATGAATCATGAATCATCAATCATGAATCATCAATCATCAATCATCAATCAGCAATCATCAATCATCAATCATCAATCATCAATCATCAATCATCAATCATCAATAATCAAGCATCAATCATCAATCATCAATCATCAATCATCAATCATCAATCATCAATCATCAATCATCAATCATCAATCATCAATTATCAATCATGAATCATGAATCATGAATCATGAATCATGAATCATGAATCATGAATCATGAATCATGAATCATGAATCATCAATCATGAATCATCAATCATCAATCATCAATCATCAATCATCAATCATCAATCATCAATCATCAATGATCAATCATCAACCATCAATCATCAATCATCAATCATCAATCATCAATCATCAATCATCAATTATCAATCATCAATCATCAATCATCAATCATCAATCATCAATCATCAATCATCAATCATCAATCATCAATCATCAATCATCAATCATCAATCATCAATCATCAATCATCAATCATCAATCATCAATCATCAATCATCAATCATCAATCATCAATCATCAATCATGAATCATGAATCATGAATCATGAATCATGAATCATGAATCATCAATCATGAATCATCAATCATGAATCATCAATCATCAATCATCAATCATCAATCATCAATCATCAATCATCAATCATCAATCATCAATCATCAATCATCAATCATCAATGATCAATCATCAACCATCAATCATCAATCATCAATCATCAATCATCAATCATCAATCATCAATTATCAATCATCAATCATCAATCATCAATCATCAATCATCAATCATCAATCATCAATCATCAATCATCAATCATCAATCATCAATCATCAATCATCAATCATCAATCATCAATCATCAATCATCAATCATCAATCATCAATCATCAATCATCAATCATCAATCATCAATCATCAATCATCAATCATCAATCATCAATCATCAATCATCAATCATGAATTATGAATCATGAATCATGAATCATGAATCATGAATCATGAATCATGAATCATGAATCATGAATCATGAATCATGAATCATGAATCATGAATCATCAATCATGAATCATCAATCATCAATCATCAATCAGCAATCATCAATCATCAATCATCAATCATCAATCATCAATAATCAAGCATCAATCATCAACCATCAAACGTCAATCATCAATCATCAATCATCAATCATCAACCATCAATCATCAACCATCATTCATCAATCATCAATCATCAATCATCGATCATCAATTATCAATCATCAATCATCAATCATCAATCATCAATCATCAATCATCAATCATCAGTCATCAATCATCAACCATCAAACGTCAATAATCAATCATCAATCATCAATCATCAATCATCAATCATCAATCATCAATCATCAATCATCAATCATCAATCATCAATCATCAATCATCAATCATCAATCATCAATCATCAATCATCAATCATCAACCATCATTCATCAATCATGAATCATCAATCATCAATCATCAATCAGCAATCATCAATCATCTATCCTCAATCATCAATCATCAATCAACAATCAACAATCATCAATCATCAATCATCAATCATCAATCATCAGTCATCAATCATCAACCATCAAACGTCAATCATCAATCATCAATCATCAATCATCAACCATCAATCATCAACCATCATTCATCAATCATCAATCATCAATCATCAATCATCGATCATCAATTATCAATCATCAATCATCAATCATCAATCATCAATCATCAATCATCAATCATCAATCATCAATCAACAATCATCAATCATCAATCATCAATCATCAATCATCAATCATAAATCATCAATCATCAATCATCAATCAAAAATCATCAATCATCAATCATCAATCATCAATCATCAATCATCAATCATCAATCATCAATCATCAATCATCAATCATCAATCATGAATCATGAATCATGAATCATGAATCATGAATCATCAATCATCAATCATCAATCATCAATCATCAATCATCAATCATCAATCATCAATCAACAATCATCAATCATCAATCATCAATCATCAATCATCAATCATCAATCATAAATCATCAATCATCAATCATCAATCAAAAATCATCAATCATCAATCATCAATCATGAATCATGAATCATGAATCATGAATCATGAATCATGAATCATGAATCATCAATCATCAATCATCAATCAGCAATCATCAATCATCAATCATCAATCATCAATAATCAATCATCAATCATCAATCATCAATCATCGATCATCAATCATCAATCATCAATCATCAATCATCAATCATCAATAATCAAGCATCAATCATCAATCATCAATCATCTATCCTCAATCATCAATCATCAATCATCAATCAACAAACATCAATCATCAATCATCAATCATCAATCATCAATCATCAATCATCAATCATCAATCATCAATCATCAATCATCAATCATCAATCATCAATCATCAATCATCCATCATCAATCATCAATCATCAATCATCAACCATCAATCATCAATCATCCATCATCAATCATCAATCATCAATCATCAATCATCAATCATCAATCATCAATCATCAATCATCAATCATCAATCATCAATCATCAATCATCAATCATCAATCATCAATCATCAATCATCAATCATCAATCATCAATCATCAATCATGAATCATGAATCATGAATCATGAATCATGAATCATCAATCATCAATCATGAATCATCAATCATGAATCATCAATCATGAATCATGAATCATGAATCATGAATCAAGAATCATGAATCATGAATCATGAATCATGAATCATGAATCATGAATCATCAATCAACAATCATCAATCATCAATCAGCAATCATCAATCATCAATCATCAATCATCAATCATCAATAATCAAGCATCAATCATCAATCATCAATCATCTATCCTCAATCATCAATCAACAATCAACAATCATCAATCATCAATCATCAATCATCAATCATCAATCATCAATCATCAATCATCAATTATCAATCATCAATCATCAATCATCAATCATCAATCATCAATCATCAATCCTCAATCATCAATCATCAACCATCAATAATCAATAATCAATCATTAATCATTAATCATCAATCATCAATCATCAATCATCAATCATCAATCATCAATCATCAATCATCAATCATCAATCATCAATCATCAATCATCAATCATCAATCATCAATCATCAATCATCAATCATCAATCATCAATCATCAAGCAGCAATCATCGATCATCAATTATCAATCATCAATCATCGATAATCAATAATCAATCATCAATCATCAATCATCAATCATCAATCATCAATCATCAATCATCAATCATCAATCATCAATCATCAATTATCAATCATCAATCATCAATCATCAATCATCAATCATCAATCATCAATCATGAATCATGAATCATCAATCATCAATCATCAATCATCAATCATCAATCATCAATCATCAATCATCAATCATCAATCATCAATCATCAATCATCAATCATCAATCATCAATCATCAATCATCAATAATCAAGCATCAATCATCAATCATCAATCATCTATGCTCAATCATCAATCATCAATCAACAATCAAAAATCATCAATCATCAATCATCAATCATCAATCATCAATCATCAATCATGAACCATCAATCATCAATCATCAATCATCAATCATCAATCATGAATCATCAATCATCAATCATCAATCATCAATCATCAATCATCAATCATCAATCATCAATCATCAACCATCAATCATCAACCATCAATCATCAATCATCAATCATCAATCATCGATCATCAATTATCAATCATCAATCATCAATCATCAATCATCAATCATCAATCATCAATCATCAATCATCAATCATCAATCATCAATCATCAATCATCAATCATCAATCATCAATCATCAATCATCGATCATCAATCATCAATCATCAATCATCAATCATCAATAATCAAGCATCAATCATCAATCATCAATCATCAATCATCTATGCTCAATCATCAATCATCAATCAGCAATCAAAAATCATCAATCATCAATCATCAATCATGAACCATCAATCATCAATCATCAATCATCAATCATAAATCATCAATCATCAATCATCAATCAAAAATCATCAATCATCAATTATCAATCATCAATCATCAATCATCAATCATCAATTATCAATCATCAATCATCAATCATCAATCATCAATCATCAATCATCAATCATCAATCATCAATCATGAATCATGAATCATGAATCATCAATAATCAATCATCAATCATCAATCATCAATCATCAATCATCAATCATCAATCATCAATCATCAATAATCAAGCATCAATCATCAATCATCAATCATCTATGCTCAATCATCAATCATCAATCAACAATCAAAAATCATCAATCATCAATCATCAATCATCAATCATCAATCATGAACCATCAATCATCAATCATCAATCATCTATCATGAATCATCAATCATCAATAATCAATCATCAATCATCAATCATCAATCATCAATCATCAATCATCAATCATCAATCATCAATAATCAATCATCAATCATCAATCATCAATCATCAATCATCAATCATCAATCATCAATCATCAATCATCAATCATCAATCATCAATCAACAATCAACAATCATCAATCATCAATCATCAATCATCAATCATCAGTCATCAATCATCAACCATCAAACGTCAATCATCAATCATCAATCATCAATCATCAACCATCAATCATCAACCATCATTCATCAATCATCAATCATCAATCATCAATCATCGATCATCAATTATCAATCATCAATCATCAATCATCAATCATCAATCATCAATCATCAATCAACAATCATCAATCATCAATCATCAATCATCAATCATCAATCATAAATCATCAATCATCAATCATCAATCAAAAATCATCAATCATCAATCATCAATCATCAATCATCAATCATCAATCATCAATCATCAATCATCAATCATCAATCATCAATCATCAATCATCAATCATCAATCATCAATCATCAATCATCAATCATCAATCAACAATCATCAATCATCAATCATCAATCATCAATCATCAATCATAAATCATCAATCATCAATCATCAATCAAAAATCATCAATCATCAATCATCAATCATCAATCATCAATCATCAATCATCAATTATCAATCATCAATCATGAATCATGAATCATGAATCATGAATCATGAATCATGAATCATGAATCATCAATCATCAATCATCAATCATCAATCATCAATCATCAATCATCAACCATCAATCATCAACCATCAATCATCAATCATCAATCATCAATCATCAATCATCAATCATCGATCATCAATTATCAATCATCAATCATCAATCATCAATCATCAATCATCAATCATCAATCATCAATCAACAATCATCAATCATCAATCATCAATCATCAATCATAAATCATCAATCATCAATCATCAATCAAAAATCATCAATCATCAATCATCAATCATCAATCATCAATCATCAATCATCAATCATCAATCATCAATCATCAATCATCAATCATCAATCATCAATCATCAATCATCAATCATGCATCATGAATCATGAATCATCAATCATCAATCATCAATCATCATTCATCAATCATCAATCATCAATCATCAATCATCAATCATCAATCATCAATCATCAATCATCAATCATCAATCATCAATCATCAATCATCAATCATCAATAATCAAGCATCAATTATCAATCATCAATCATATATCCTCAATCATCAATCATCAATCAACAATCAACAATCATCAATCATCAATCATCAATCATCAATCATCAATCATCAACCATCAAACGTCAATCATCAATCATTAATCATCAATCATCAATCATCAATCATCAATCATCAATCATCAATCATCAATCATCAATCATCAATCATCAATCATCAATCATCAATCATCAATCATCAATCATCAATCATCAATCATCAATCATCAATCATCAATCATCAATCATCAATCATCAATCATCAATCATCAATCATCAATCATCAATCATCAATCATCAACCATCAATCATCAATCATCAATCATCAATCATCAATCATCAATCATCGATCATCAATTATCAATCATCATTCATCAATCATCAATCATCAATCATCAATAAACAATCATCAATCATCAATCATCAATCATCAATCATAAATCATCAATCATCAATCATGAATCATCAATAATCAATCATCAATCATCAATCATCAATCATCAATCATCAATCATCAATCATCAATCATCAATCATCAATCATCAATCATCAATCATCAATCATCAATCATCAATCATCAATCATGAATCATGAATCATGAATCATGAATCATGAATCATGAATTATCAATCATCAATCATCAGTCATCCATCATCAATCATCAATCATCAATCGTCAATCATCAACAATCAATCATCAATCATCAATCATCAATCATCAATCACCAATCATCAATCATCAATTATCAATCATCAATCATCAATCATCAATCATCAATCATCAATCATCAATCATCAATCATCAATCATCAATCATCAATCATCAATCATCAATCATCAATCGTCAATCATCAATCATCAATCATTAATCATCAATCATCAATCATCAATCCTCAATCATCAATCATCAATCATCAACCATCAATAATCAATAATCAATCATTAATCATCAATCATCAATCATCAATCATCAATCATCAATCATCAATCATCAATAATCAATCATCAATCATCAATCATCAATCATCAATCATCAATCATCAATCATCAATAATCAATCATCAATCATCAATCATCAATCATCAATCATCAATCATCAATAATCAATCATCAATCATCAATAATCAATCATCAATCATCAACCATCAATCATCAATCATCAATCATTAATCATCAATCATCAATCATCAATCACCAATCATCAATCATCAATCATCAATCATCAATCATCAATCATCAATCATCAACCATCAATCATCAATAATCAAGCATCAATCATCAATCATCAATCATCAATCATCTAGCCTCAATCATCAATCATCAATCAACAATCAACAATCATCAATCATCAATCATCAATAATCAATCATTTATCATCAATTATCAATCATCAACCATCAATCGTCAATCATCAATCATCAATCATCAATCATCAATAATCAAGCATCAATCTCAATCATCTATCCTCAATCATCAATCATCAATCAACAATCAACAATCAACAATCAACAATCATCAATCATCAATCATCAATCATGAATCATCAATAATCAATAATCAATCACCAATCAACAATCATCAATCATCAATCATCAATCATCAATCATCAATCATGAATCATTAATCATCAATCATCAATCATCAATCATCAATCATCAATCATCAATCATCAATCATCAATCATCAATCATCAATCATCAATCATCAATCATCAATCATCAATCATGAATCATGAATCATTAATAATCAATCATCAATCATCAATCAGCAATCATCAATCATCAATCATCAATCATCAATCATCAATCATCAATCATCAATAATCAAGCATCAATATTCAATCATCAATCATCTATCCTCAATCATCAATCATCAATCAACAATCAACAATCATCAATCATCAATCATCAATAATCAATCATCAATCATCAATCATCAATCATCAACCATCAATCGTCAATCATCAATCATCAATCATCAATCAATAATAATCAAGCATCAATCATCAATCGTCTATCCTCAATCATCAATCATCAATCAACAATCAACAATCATCAATCATCAATCATCAATCATCAATCATGAATCATCAATAATCAATCATCAATCATCAATCATCAATCATAAATCATCAATCATCAATCATCAATCATGAATCATTAATCAGCAATCATCAATCATCAATCATCAATCATCAACCATCAAACGTCAATCATCAATCATCAATCATCAATCATCAACCATCAATCATCAACCATCAATCATCAATCATCAATCATCAATCATCAATCATCAATCATCAATCATCAATAATCAAGCATCAATCATCAATCATCAATCATCTATCCTCAATCATCAATCATCAATCAACAATCAACAATCATCAATCATCAATCATCAATCATCAATCATCAATCATCAATCATCAATCATCAATCATCAATCATCAATCATCAATCATCAATCATCAACCATCAAACGTCAATCATCAATCATCAATTATCAATCATCAATCATCAATCATCAATCATCAATCATCAATCATCAATCAACAAACATCAATCAACAATCATCAATCATCAATCATCAATCATCAATCATCAATCATCAATCATCAATCATCAATCATCCATCATCAATCATCAATCAACAATCAACAATCATCAATCATCAATCATCAATCATCAATCATCAATCATCAATCATCAATCATCAATCATCAATCATCAATCATCAATCATCAATCATCAATCATCAATCATCAATCATCAATCATTAACCATCAATCGTCAATCATCAATCATCAATCATCAATCATCAACCATCAATCATCAACCATCAATCATCAATCATCAATCATCAATCATCTATCTTCAATCATCAATCATCAATCAACAATCAACAATCATCAATCATCAATCATCAATCATCAATAATCAATCATCAATCATCAATCATCAATCATCAACCATCAATCGTCAATCGTCAATCATCAATCATCAATCATCAATCAATAATAATCAAGCATCAATCATCAATCATCTATCCTCAATCATCAATCATCAATCAACAATCAACAATCATCAATCATCAATCATCAATCATCAATCATCAATCATGAATCATCAATAATCAATCATCAATCATCAATCATCAATCATCAATCATCAATCATCAATCATCAATCATCAATCATCAATCATCAATCATCAATCATCAATCATCAATCATCAATCGTCAATCATCAATCATCAATCAATACTAATCAAGCATCAATCATCAATCATCTATCCTCAATCATCAATCATCAATCAACAATCAACAATCATCAATCATCAATCATCAATCATCAATCATGAATCATCAATCATCAATCATCAATCATCATTCATCAATCATCAATCATCAATCATCAATCATCAATCATCAATCATCAATCATCAATCATCAATCATCAATCATCAATCATCAATCATGAATCATGAATCATGAATCATGAATCATGAATCATGAATCATTAATCATCAATCATCAACCATCAATCGTCAATCATCAATCATCAATCATCAATCATCAATCATCAATCATCAACAATCAATCATCAACCATCAATCATCAATCATCAATCATCAATCATCGATCATCAATTATCAATCATCAATCATCAATCATCAATCATCAATCAACAATCATCAATCATCAATCATCAATCATCAATCATCAATCATCAATCATCAATCATCAATCATCAATCATCAATCATCAATCATCAATCATCAATCATCAATCATCAATCATCAATCATCAATCATCAATCATCAATCATCAATCATCAATCATCAATCATCAATCATCAATCATCAACCATCAATCATCAATCATCAATCATCAATCATCAATCATCAATCATCAATCATCAATCATCAATCATCAATCATCAATCATGAATCATGAATCATGAATCATGAATCAGTAATCATTAAACATCAATCATCAATCATCAATCAGCAATCATCAATCATCAATCATCAATCATCAATCATCAATCATCAATCATCAATCATCAATCATCAATCATCAATAATCAAGCATCAATCATCAATCATCTATCCTCATTCATCAATCATCAATCAACAATCAACAATCATCAATCATCAATCATCAATCATCAATCATCAATCATGAATCATCAATAATCAATCATCAATCATCAATCATCAATCATCAATCATCAATCATCAATCATCAATCATCAATCATCAATCATCAATCATCAATCGTCAATCATCAATCATCAATCAATACTAATCAAGCATCAATCATCAATCATCTATCCTCAATCATCAATCATCAATCAACAATCAACAATCATCAATCATCAATCATCAATCATCAATCATGAATCATCAATCATCAATCATCAATCATCATTCATCAATCATCAATCATCAATCATCAATCATCAATCATCAATCATCAATCATCAATCATCAATCATCAATCATCAATCATCAATCATGAATCATGAATCATGAATCATGAATCATGAATCATGAATCATTAATCATCAATCATCAACCATCAATCGTCAATCATCAATCATCAATCATCAATCATCAATCATCAATCATCAACAATCAATCATCAACCATCAATCATCAATCATCAATCATCAATCATCGATCATCAATTATCAATCATCAATCATCAATCATCAATCATCAATCAACAATCATCAATCATCAATCATCAATCATCAATCATCAATCATCAATCATCAATCATCAATCATCAATCATCAATCATCAATCATCAATCATCAATCATCAATCATCAATCATCAATCATCAATCATCAATCATCAATCATCAATCATCAATCATCAATCATCAATCATCAATCATCAACCATCAATCATCAATCATCAATCATCAATCATCAATCATCAATCATCAATCATCAATCATCAATCATCAATCATCAATCATGAATCATGAATCATGAATCATGAATCAGTAATCATTAAACATCAATCATCAATCATCAATCAGCAATCATCAATCATCAATCATCAATCATCAATCATCAATCATCAATCATCAATCATCAATCATCAATCATCAATAATCAAGCATCAATCATCAATCATCTATCCTCATTCATCAATCATCAATCAACAATCAACAATCATCAATCATCAATCATCAATCATCAATCATCAATCATCAAACATCAATCATCAATCATCAATCATCAATCATCAACCATCAAACGTCAATCATCAATCATCAATCATCAATCATCAATCATCAACCATCAATCATCAACCATCAATCATCAATCATCAATCATCAATCATCAATCATCAATCATCAATCATCAATCATCGATCATCAATTATCAATCATCTATCATCAATCATCAATCATCAATTAACAATCATCAATCATCAATCATCAATCATCAATCATCAATCATCAATCATCAATCATCAATCATCAATCATCAATCATCAATCATCAATCATCAATCATCAATCATCAATCATCAATCATCAATCATCACTCATCAATCATCAATCATCAATCATCAATCATCAATCATAAATCATCAATCATCAATCATCAATCAAAAATCATCAATCATCAATCATCAATCATCAATCATCAATCATGAATCATCCATCATCAATCATCAATCATCAATCATCAATCATCAATCATCAATCATCATTCATCAATCACCAATCATCAATCATCAATTATCAATCATTAGTCATCAATCATCAATCATCAGTCATCAATCATCAATCATCAATCATGAATCATCAATCATCAATCATCAATCATCAATCATCAATCATCAATCATCAATCATCAATCATCAATCATCAATCATCAATCATCAATCATCAATCCTCAATCATCAATCATCAACCATCAATAATCAATAATCAATCATTAATCATTAATCATCAATCATCAATCATCAATCATCAATCGTCAATCATCAATCATCAATCATCAATCATCAATCATTAATCATCAATAATCAATCATCAATCATCAATCATCAATCATCAATCATCAATCATCAATCATCAATCATGAATCATTATTCATCAATCATCAATCATCAATCACCAATCATCAATCATCAATCATCAATCATCAATCATCAATCATCAATCATCAATCATCAATCATCAATCATCAATCATCAAACATCAATCATCAATCATCAATCATCTAGCCTCAATCATCAATCATCAATCAACAATCAACAATCATCAATCATCAATCATCAATCATCAATCATCAATAATCAATCACTTATCATCAATTATCAATCATCAACCATCAATCGTCAATCATCAATCAGAAATCATCAATCATCAATCATCAATAATCAAGCATCAATCATCAATCATCTATCCTCAATCATCAATCATTAATCAACAATCAACAATCATCAATTATCAATCATCAATCATCAATCATCAATCATCAATCATCAATCATCAATCATTAATCATCAATCATCAATCACCAATCATCAATCATCAATTATCAATCATCAATCATCAATCATCAATCATAAATCATAAATCATCAATCATCAATCATCAATTCTCAATCATCAATCATCAACCATCAATAATCAATAATCAATCATTAATAATCAATCATCAATCATCAATCATCAATCATCAATCATCAATCATCAATAATCAATCATCAATCATCAATCATCAATCATCAATCATCAATCATCAATCATAAATCATCAATAATCAATCATCAATCATCAATCATCAATCATCAATAATCAATCATCAATCATCAATCATCAATCATCAATCATCAATCATCAATCAGCAATCCTCAATCATCAATCATCAACCATCAATAATCAATAATCAATCATTAATCATTAATCATCAATCATCAATCATCAATCATCAATCATCAATCATCAATCATCAATCATCAATCATAAATCATCAATCATCAATCATCAATCATCAATCATCAATCATCAATCATGAATCATCAATAATCAATCATCAATCATTAATCATCAATCATCAATCATCAATCATCAATCATCAATCATCAATCATCAATCATCAATCATGAATCATCCATCATCAATCATCAATCATCAATCAATATTCATCAATCACCAATCATCAATCATCAATTATCAATCATCAATCATCAATCATCAATCATCAATCATCAATCATCAATCATCAATCATCAATTATCAATCATCAATCATCAATCATCAATCATCAATCATCAATCATCAATCATCAATCATCAATCATCAATCATCAATCCTCAATCATAAATCATCAATCATCAATCCTCAATCATCAATCATCAACCATCAATAATCAATAATCAATCATTAATCATTAATCATCAATCATCAATCATCAATCATCAATCATCAATCATCAATCATCAATCATCAATCATCAATCATCAATCATCAATCATCAATCATCAATCATCAATCATCAATCATCAACAATCAATCATCAACCATCAATCATCAATCATCAATCATCAATCATCGATCATCAATTATCAATCATCAATCATCAATCATCAATCATCAATCAACAATCATCAATCATCAATCATCAATCATCAATCATCAATCATCAATCATCAATCTTCAATCATCAATCATCAATCATCAATTATCAATCATCAATCATCAATCATCAATCATCAATCATCAATCATCAATCATCAATCATCAATCATCAATCATCAATCATCAATCATGAATCAAGAATCATGAATCAGTAATCATTAAACATCAATCATCAATCATCAATCATCAATCATCAATCATCAATCATCAATCATCAATCATCAATCATCAATCATCAATCATCAATCATCAATCATCAATCATCAATAATCAAGCATCAATCATCAATCATCTATCCTCATTCATCAATCATCAATCAACAATCAACAATCATCAATCATCAATCATCAATCATCAAACATCAATCATCAATCATCAATCATCAATCATCGAACATCAATTATCAATCATCTATCATCAATCATCAATCATCAATCATCAATTAACAATCATCAATCATCAATCATCAATCATCAATCATCAATCATCAATCATCAATCATCAATCATCAATCATCAATCATCAATCATCAATCATCAATCATCAATCATCAATCATCAATCATAAATCATCAATCATCAATCATCAATCAAAAATCATCAATCATCAATCATCAATCATCAATCATCAATCATCAATCATCAATCATAAATCATCAATCATCAATCATCAATCAAAAATCATCAATCATCAATCATCAATCATCAATCATGAATCATCCATCATCAATCATCAATCATCAATCATCAATCATCAATCATCATTCATCAATCACCAATCATCAATCATCAATCATCAATCATTAATCATCAATTATCAATCATCAATCATCAATTATCAATCATGAATCATGAATCATCAATCATGAATCATGAATCATGAATCATCAATCATCAATCATCAATCATCAATCATAAATCATCAATCATCAATCATCAATCCTTAATCATCAATCATCAACCATCAATAATCAATAATCAATCATTAATCATTAATCATCAATCATCAATCATCAATCATCAATCATCAATCATCAATCATCAATCATCAATCATCAATCATCAATCATCAATCATCAATCATCAATCATCAATCATGAATCATCAATAATCAATCATCAATCATCAATCATCAATCATCAATCATCAATCATCGATCATCAATCATCAATCATCAATCATCAATCATCAATCATGAATCATTAATCATCAATCATCAATCATCAATCACCAATCATCAATCATCAATCATCAATCATCAATCATCAATCATCAATCATCAATCATCAATCATCAATAATCAAGCATCAATCATCAATCATCAATCATCTAGCCTCAATCATCAATCATCAATCAACAATCAACAATCATCAATCATCAATCATCAATAATCAATCACTTATCATCAATTATCAATCATCAACCATCAATCGTCAATCATCAATCAGAAATCATTAATCATCAATAATCAAGCATCAGTCATCAATCATCTATCCTCAATCATCAATCATCAATCATCAATCAACATCAACAATCATCAATTATCAATCATCAATCATCAGTCATCAATCATCAATCATCAATCATCAATCATCAATCATTAATCATCAATCATCAATCACCAATCATCAATCATCAATCATCAATTATCAATCATCAATCATCAATCATCAATCATCAATCATCAATCATCAATTCTCAATCATCAATCATCAACCATCAATAATCAATAATCAATCATTAATAATCAATCATCAATCATCAATCATCAATCATCAATCATCAATCATCAATCATCAATAATCAATCATCAATCATCAATCATCAATCATCAATCATCAATCATCAATCATCAATCATCAATCATCAATCATCAATCATCAATCATCAATCATCAATCATAAATCATAAATCATCAATAATCAATCATCAATCATCAATCATCAATCATCAATCATCAATCATCAATCATCAATCATCAATCATCAGTCATCAATCATCAATCATCAATCATCAATCATCAATCATCAATCCTCAATCATCAATCATCAACCATCAATAATCAATAATCAATTATTAATCATTAATCATCAATCATCAATCATCAATCATCAATCATCAATCATAAATCATCAATCATCAATCATCAATCATCAATCATCAATCATCAATCATCAATCATGAATCATCAATAATCAATCATCAATCGTCAATCATCAATCATCAATCATCAATCATCAATCATCAATCATCAATCATGAATCATGAATCATCCATCATCAATCATCAATCATCAATCATCAATCAATATTCATCAATCACCAATCATCAATCATCAATTATCAATCATCAATCATCAATCATCAATCATCAATCATCAATTATCAATCATCAATCATCAATCATCAATCATCAATCATCAATCATCAATCATCAATCATCAATCATCAATCATCAATCATCAATCCTCAATCATCAATCATCAATCCTCAATCATCAATCATCAACCATCAATAATCAATAATCAATCATTAATCATTAATCATCAATCATCAATCATCAATCATCAATCATCAATCATCAATCATCAATCATCAATCATCAATCATCAATAATCAATCATCAATCATCAATCATCAATCATCAATCATCAATCATCAATCATCAATCATCAATCATCAATCATCAATCATCAATCATGAATCATCCATTATCACTCATCAATCATCAATCATCAATCATCAATCATCAATCATCATTCATCAATCACCAATCATCAATCATCATTTATCAATCATCAATTATCAATCATCAATCATCAATCATCAATCATCAATCATCAATTATCAATTATCAATCATCAATCATCAATCATCAATCATCAATCATCAATCATCAATCATCAATCCTCAATCATCAATCATCAATCATCAATCATCAATCATCAATCATGAATCATTAATCATCAATCATCAATCATCAATCATCAATCATCAATCATCAATCATCAATCATCAATCATCAATCATCAATCATCAATCATCAATCATGAATCATAAATAATCAATCATCAATCATCAATCATCAATCATCAATCATCAATCATCAATCATCAATCATCAATCATCAATCATGAATCATTAATCATCAATCATCAATCATCACTCACCAATCATCAATCATCAATCATCAATCATCAATCATCAATCATCAATCATCAATAATCAAGCATCAATCATCAATCGTCAATCATCTAGCCTCAATCATCAATCATGAATCAACAATCAACAATCATCAATCATCAATCATCAATAATCAATCATTTATCATCAATTATCAATCATCAACCATCAATCGTCAATCATCAATCAGAAATCATCAATCATTAATCATCAATAATCAAGCATCAATCATCAATCATCTATCCTCAATCATCAATCATCAATCAACAATCAACAATCATCAATTATCAATCATCAATCATCAATCATCAATCATTAATCATCAATCATCAATCACCAATCATCAATTATCAATCATCAATCATCAATCATCAATCATCAATCATCAATCATCAATCCTCAATCATCAATCATCAACCATCAATAATCAATAATCAATCATTAATAATCAATCATCAATCATCAATCATCAATCATCAAACATCAATAATCAATCATCAATCATCAATCATCAATCATCAATCATCAATCATAAATCATCAATCATCAATCATCAATCATCAATCATCAATAATCAATCATCAATCATCAATCATCAATCATCAATCATCAATCATCAATCATGAATCAGGAATCATGAATCATTAATCATCAATCATCAATCATCAATCACCAATCATCAATCATCAATCTTCAATCATCAATCATCAATCATCGATCATCAATCATCAATCATCAATCATCAATAATCAAGCATCAATCATCAATCATCAATCATCTATCCTCAATCATCAATCATCAATCAACAATCAACAATCATCAATCATCAATCATCAATAATCAATCATCAATCATCAATCATCAATCATCAACCATCAATCGTTAATCATCAATCATCAATCATCAATCATCAATAATCAAGCATCAATCATTAATCATCTATCCTCAATCATCAATCATCAATCAACAATCAACAATCAACAATCATCAATCATCAATCATCAATCATCAATCATGAATCATCAATAATCAATCATCAATCATCAATCATCAATCATCAATCATCAATCATCAATCATCAATCATCAATCATTAATCATCAATCATCAATCATGAATCATGAATCAAGAATCATGAATTATCAATCATCAATCATCAATCATCAATCATCAATCATCAATCATCAATCATCAATCATCAATCATCAATCATCAATCATCAATCATCAATTATCAATCATCAATCATCAATCATGAATCATGAATCATGAATCATGAATCATGAATCATGAATCATGAATCATGAATCATTAATCATTAATCATTAAACATCAATCATCAATCATCAATCAGCAATCATCAATCATCAATCATCAATCATCAACCATCAATCATCAATCATCAATCATCAATCATCAATCATCAATCATCAATCATCAATCATCAATCATGAATCATCAATAATCAATCATCAATCATCAATCATCAATCATCAATCATCAATCATCAATAATCAAGCATCAATCATCAATCATCAATCATCAATCATCTAGCCTCAATTATCAATCATCAATCATCTATCCTCAATCATCAATCATCAATCATAAATCAACAATCATCAATTATCAATCATCAATCATCAATCATCAATCATCAATCATTAATTATCAATCATCAATCATCAATCACCAATCATCAATCATCAATCATCAATTATCAATCATCAATCATCAATCATCAATCATCAATCATCAATCATCAATCATCAATCATCAATCATCAATCATCAATCATCAATCATCAATCATCAATCATCAATCATCAATCATCAATCATCAATCATCAATCATCAATAATCAAGCATCAATCATCAATCATCTATGCTCAAATATCAATCATCAATCAACAATCAAAAATCATCAATCATCAATCATCAATCATGAACCATCAATCATCAATCATCAATCATCAATCATCAATCATCAATCATCAATCATCAATCATCAATCATCAATCATCAATCATCAATCACCAATCATCAATCATCAATCATCAATCATCAATCATCAATCATCAATCATCAACCATCAATCATCAACCATCAATCATCAATAATCAATCATCGATCATCAATTATCAATCATTAATCATCAATCATCAATCATCAATCATCAATCATCAGTCATCAATCATCAATCATCAACCATCAATCGTCAATCATCAATCATCAATCATCAATCATCAATCATAAATCATCAATCATCAATCACCAATCA
Organism: Stratiomys singularior; assembly: GCA_954870665.1. Lineage (NCBI taxonomy): Eukaryota > Metazoa > Arthropoda > Insecta > Diptera > Stratiomyidae > Stratiomys > Stratiomys singularior. The sequence goes on from CATOZT010000006.1 coordinate 62,563, forward strand.
TCAATCATCAATTATCAATCATCAATCATCAATCATCAATCATCAATCATCAATCATCAATCATCAATCATCAATCATCAATCATCAATCATCAATCATCAATCATCAATCATCAATCATCAATCATCAATCTTCAATCATCAATCATCAATAATCAAGCATCAATCATCAATCATCTATGCTCAAATATCAATCATCAATCAACAATCAAAAATCATCAATCATCAATCATCAGTCATCAATCATAAATCATCAATAATCAATCACCGATCATCAATCATCAATTATCAATCATCAATCATCAATCATCAATCATCAATCATCAATCATCAATCATCAATCATCAATCATCAATCATCAATCATCAATCATCAATCATCAATCATTAATCATCAATCATCAATCACCAATCATCAATCATCAATTATCAATCATCAATCATCAATCATCAATCATCAATCATCAATCATCAATCATCAATCATCAATCAGCAATCATCAATCATCAATAATCAAGCATCAATCATCAATCATCTATGCTCAAATATCAATCATCAATCAACAATCAAAAATCATCAATCATCAATCATCAATCATCAATCATGAACCATCAATCATCAATCATCAATCATCAATCATCAATCATCAATCATCAATCATCAATCATCAATCATCAATCATCAATCATCAATCATCAATCATCAATCATCAATCATCAATCATCAATCATCAACCATCAATCATCAATCATCAATCATCAATCATCAATCATCAATCATCAATCATCAATAATCAATCATGAATCATGAATCATGAATCATGAATCATGAATCATGAATCATGAATCAAGAATCATCGATCATCAATCATCAATCATCAATCATCAATCATCAATAATCAAGCATCAATCATCAATCATCAATCATCAACCATCAATCATCAATCATCAATCAACAATCAACAATCAACAATCATCAATCATCAATCATCAATAATCAATCATCAATCATCAATCATCAATCCTCAATCATCAATCATCAACCATCAATAATCAATAATCAATCATTAATCATTAATCATCAATCATCAATCACCAATCATCAATCATCAATCATCAATCATCAATCATCAATCATCAATCATCAATCATCAATCATCAATCATCAATCATCAATAATCAATCATGAATCATGAATCATGAATCATGAATCATGAATCATGAATCATGAATCATGAATCAAGAATCATCGATCATCAATCATCAATCATCAATCATCAATAATCAAGCATCAATCATCAATCATCAATCATCAACCATCAATCATCAATCATCAATCAACAATCAACAATCAACAATCATCAATCATCAATCATCAATAATCAATCATCAATCATCAATCATCAATCATCAACCATCAATCGTTAATCATCAATCATCAATCATCAATCATCAATCATCAATAATCAAGCATCAATCATTAATCATCTATCCTCAATCATCAATCATCAATCAACAATCAACAATCAACAATCAACAATCATCAATCATCAATCATCAATCATCAATCATCAATCATGAATCATCAATAATCAATCATCAATCATCAATCATCAATCATCAATCATCAATCATCAATCATCAATCATCAATCATCAATCATCAATCATGAATCATGAATCATGAATCAAGAATCATCAATCATCAATCATCAATCATCAATCATCAATCATGAATCATGAATCATGAATCATGACTCATGAATCATGAATCATGAATCATGAATCATTAATCATTAAACATCAATCATCAATCATCAATCAGCAATCATCAATCATCAATCATCAATCATCAATCAACAATCATCAATCATCAATCATCAATCATCAATCATCAATCATCAATCATCAATCATCAATCATCAATCATCAATCATGAATCATCAATAATCAATCATCAATCATCAATCATCAATCATCAATCATCAATCATCAATCATCAATCATCAATCATCAATCATGAATCATTAATCATCAATCATCAATCATCAATCACCAATCATCAATCTTCAATCATCAATCATCAATCATCAAGCATCAATCATCAATAATCAAACATCAATCATCAATCATCAATCATCAATCATCTAGCCTCAATTATCAATCATCAATCAACGATCAACAATCATCAATCATCAATCATCAATAATCAATCATTTATCATCAATTATCAATCATCAACCATCAATCGTCAATCATCAATCATCAATCATCAATAATCAAGCATCAATCATCAATCATCTATCCTCAATCATCAATCATCAATCAACAATCAACAATCATCAATTATCAATCATCAATCATCAATCATCAATCATCAATCATCAATCATCAATCATCAATCATCAATCATCAATCACCAATCATCAATCATCAATTATCAATCATCAATCATCAATCATCAATCATCAATCATCAATCATCAATCATCAATCATCAATCATCAATCATCAATCATCAATCATCAATCATCAATAATCAAGCATCAATCATCAATCATCTATGCTCAAATATCAATCATCAATCAACAATCAAAAATCATCAATCATCAATCATCAATCATCAATCATCAATCATCAATCATGAACCATCAATCATCAATCATCAATCATCAATCATCAATCATCAATCATCAATCATCAATCATCAATCATCAATCATCAATCATCAATCATCAATCATCAATCATCAATCATCAACCATCAATCACCAACCATCAATCATCAATAATCAATCATCGATCATCAATTATCAATCATTAATCATCAATCATCAATCATCAATCATCAATCATCAATCATCAGTCATCAATCATCAATCATCGACCATCAATCGTCAATCATCAATCATCAATCATCAATCATAAATCATCAATCATCAATCACCAATCATCAATCATCAATTATCAATCATCAATCATCAATCATCAATCATCAATCATCAATCATCAATCATCAATCATCAATCATCAATCATCAATCATCAATCATCAATCATCAATCATCAATCATCAATCATCAATCATCAATCTTCAATCATCAATCATCAATCATCAATAATCAAGCATCAATAATCAATCATCTATGCTCAAATATCAATCATCAATCAACAATCAAAAATCATCAATCATCAATCATCAATCATCAATCATAAATCATCAATCATCAATCACCAATCATCAATCATCAATTATCAATCATCAATCATCAATCATCAATCATCAATCATCAATCATCAATCATCAATCATCAATCATCAATCATCAATCATTAATCATCAATCATCAATCACCAATCATCAATCATCAATTATCAATCATCAATCATCAATCATCAATCATCAATCATCAATCATCAATCATCAATCATCAATCATCAATCATCTATCATCAATCATCAATCATCAATCATCAATCATCAATTATCAATCATCAATAATCAAGCATCAATCATCAATCATCTATGCTCAAATATCAATCATCAATCAACAATCAAAAATCATCAATCATCAATCATCAATCATCAATCATGAACCATCAATCATCAATCATCAATCATCAATATTCAATCAGCAATCACCAATCATCAATCATCAATCATCAACCATCAATCATCAACCATAAATCATCAATCATCAATAATCAATCATCGATCATCAATTATCAATCATTAATCATCAATCATCAATCATCAATCATCAATCATTAATCATCAATCATCAATCATCAATCATCAATCATCAATCATCAGTCATCAATCATCAACCATCAATCGTCAATCATCAATCATCAATCATCAATCATAAATCATCAATCATCAATCACCAATCATCAATCATCAATTATCAATAATCAATCATCAATCATCAATCATCAATCATCAATCATCAATCATCAATCATCAATCATCAATCATCAATCATCAATCATCAATCATCAATCATCAATCATCAACCATCAATCATCAACCATCAATCATCAATAATCAATCATCGATCATCAATTATCAATCATTAATCATCAATCATCAATCATCAATCTTCAATCATCAATCATCAGTCATCAATCATCAATCATCAACCATCAATCGTCAATCATCAATCATCAATCATCAATCATAAATCATCAATCATCAATCAGCAATCATCAATCATCAATTATCAATCATCAATCATCAATCATCAATCATCAATCATCAATCATCAATCATCAATCATCAATCATCAATCATCAATCATCAATCATCAATCATCAATCATCAATCATCAATCATCAATCATCAATCATCAATCATCAATCATCAATCATCAATCTTCAATCATCAATCATCAATCATCAATAATCAAGCATCAATAATCAATCATCTATGCTCAAATATCAATCATCAATCAACAATCAAAAATCATCAATCATCAATCATCAATCATCAATCATAAATCATCAATCATCAATCACCAATCATCAATCATCAATTATCAATCATCAATCATCAATCATCAATCATCAATCATCAATCATCAATCATCAATCATCAATCATCAATCATTAATCATCAATCATCAATCACCAATCATCAATCATCAATTATCAATCATCAATCATCAATCATCAATCATCAATCATCAATCATCAATCATCAATCATCTATCATCAATCATCAATCATCAATCATCAATTATCAATCATCAATAATCAAGCATCAATCATCAATCATCTATGCTCAAATATCAATCATCAATCAACAATCAAAAATCATCAATCATCAATCATCAATCATCAATCATGAACCATCAATCATCAATCATCAATCATCAATCATCAATATACAATCAGCAATCACCAATCATCAATCATCAATCATCAACCATCAATCGTCAACCATAAATCATCAATCATCAATAATCAATCATCGATCATCAATTATCAATCATTAATCATCAATCATCAATCATCAATCATCAATCATCAATCATCGATCATCAATCATCAATCATCAATCATCAATCATCAGTCATCAATCATCAATCATTAATCTTCAATCATCAATCACTAATCATCAATCATCAATTATCAATTATCAATCATCAATCATCAATCATCAATCATCAATCATCAATCATCAATCATCAATCATCAATCATCAATCATCAATCATCAATAATCAAGCATCAATCATCAATCATCTATGCTCAAATATCAATCATCAATCAACAATCAAAAATCATCAATCATGAACCATCAATCATCAATCATCAATCATCAATCATCAATCATCAATCATCAATCATCAATCATCAATCATCAATCATCAATCATCAATCATCAATCATCAACCATCAACCATCAATCATCAACCATCAATCATCAATCATCAATCCTCAATCATCAATCATTACCCATCAATAATCAATAATCAATCATTAATCATTAATCATCAATCATCAATCATCAATCATCAATCATCAATCATCAATCATGAATCATCAATAATCAATCATCAATCATCAATCATCAATCATCAATCATCAATCATCAATCATCAATCATCAATCATTAATCATCAATCATCAATCATGAATCATTAATCATCAATCATCAATCATCAATCACCAATCATTAATCATTAATCATCAATCATCAATCATCAATCATCAGTCATCAATCATCAATCATCAATAATCAAGCATCAATCATCAATCATCAATCATCTAGCCTCAATGTTCAATCATCAATCAACAATCAACAATCATCAATCATCAATCATCAATAATCAATCATTTATCATCAATTATCAATCATCAACCATCAATCGTCAATCATCAATCATCAATCATCAATAATAAAGCATCAATCATCAATCATCTATCCTCAATCATCAATCATCAATCAACAATCAACAATCATCAATTATCAATCATCAATCATCAATCATCAATCATCAATCATCAATCATTAATCATCAATCATCAATCACCAATCATCAATCATCAATTATCAATCATCAATCATCAATCATCAATCATCAATCATCAATCATCAATCATCAATCATCAATCATCAATCATCAATCATCAATCATCAATCATCAATCATCAATCATCAATCATCAATCATCAATCATCAATCATCAATCATCAATCGTCAATCATCAATCATCAATAATCAAGCATCAATCATCAATCATCTATGCTCAAATATCAATCATCAATCAACAATCAAAAATCATCAATCATCAATCATCAATCATGAACCATCAATCATCAATCATCAATCATCGATCATCAATCATCAATCATCAATCATCAAACATCAATCATCAATCATCAATCATCAATCATCAATCATCAATCATCAATCATCAACCATCAATTATCAATCGTCAATCATCAATCATCAATCATCAATCATCAATCATCAATCATCAATCATCAATCATCAATCATCGATCATCAATCATCAATCATCAATCATCAATCATATATTATCAATCATCAAGCATCAATCATCAATCATCAATCATCAATCATCAATCATCAATCATCAATCATCAATCATCAATCATCAATCATCAATCATCAATCATCAATCATCAATCATCAATCATCAATCATCAGTCATCAATCATCAATGATCAACCATCAATCGTCAATCATCAATCATCAATCATCAATCATAAATCATCAATCATCAACAATCTATCATCAACCATCAATCATCAATCATCAATCATCAATCATCGATCATCAATTATCAATCATCAATCATCAATCATCAATCATCAATCATCAATCATCAATCATCAATCATCAATCATCAGTCATCAATCATCAATCATCAATCATCAATCCTCAATCATCAATCATCAATCATCAATCATGAATCATGAATAATGAATCATGAATCATGAATCATGAATCATGAATCATCAATCATCAATCATCAATCATCAATCAGCAATCATCAATCATCAATCATCAATCATCAATCTCCAATCATCAATCATCAATCATCAATCATCAATAATCAAGCATCAATCATCAATCATCAATCATCAATCATCTATCCTCAATCATCAATCATCAATCAACAATCAACAATCATCAATCATCAATCATCAATCATCAATCATCAATCATCAATCATCAACCATCAAACGTCAATCATCAATCATCAATCATCAATAATCAACCATCAATCATCAATCATCAATCATCAATCATCAATCATCAATCATCAATCATCAATCATCGATCATCAATTATCAATCATCAATCATCAATCATCAATCATCAATCATCAATCATCAATCAACAATCATCAATCATCAATCATCAATCATCAATCATCAATCATAAATCATCAATCATCAATCCAAAGTCATCAATCATTAATCATCAATCATCAATCATGAATCATGAATCATGAATCATCAATCATCAATCATCAATCATCAATCATCAATCATCAATCATCAATCATCAATCATAAATCATCAATCATCAATCATCAATCATCAATCAACAATCATCAATCATCAATCATCAATCATCAATCATCAATCATCAATCATTAATCATCAATCATCAATTATCAATCAAAAATCATCAATCAGCAATCATCAATCATCAATCATCAATCATGAATCATGAATCATGAATCATCAATCATCAATCATCAATCATCAATCATCAATCATCAATCATCAATCATCAATCAGCAATCATCAATCATCAATCATCAATCATCAATCATCAATCATCAATCATCAATCATCAATCATCAATCATCAATCATCAATAATCAAGCATCAATCATCAATCATCAATCACCTATACTCAATCATCAATCATCAATCAACAATCAACAATCATATATCATCAATCATCAATCATCAACCATCAATCATCGATCATCAATTATCAATCATCATTCATCAATCATCAATCATCAATCATCAATAAACAATCATCAATCATCAATCATCAATCATCAAGCATAAATCATCAATCATCAATAATCGATAATCAATCATTAATCATCAATCATCAATCATCAATCATCAATCATCAGTCATCAATCATCAATCATCAATCATCAGTCATCAATCATCAATCATAAATCATCAATCATCAATCATCAATCATCAATCATCAATCATCAATCATGAATCATCAATAATCAATCATCAATCATCAATCATCAATCATCAATCATCAATCATCAATCATCAATCATCAATCATCAATCATCAATCATCAATCATCAATCATCAATCATCAATCATCAATCATCAATCATGAATCATGAATCATGAATCATGAAGCATCAATCATCAATCATCAATCATCAATAATCAATCATCAATCATCCATCATCAATCATCAATCATCAATCATCAACAATCAATCATCAATCATCAATCATCAATCATCAATCACCAATCATCAATCATCAATTATCAATCATCAATCATCAATCATCAATCATCAATCATCAATCATCAATCATTAATCATCAATCATCAATCATCAATCCTCAATCATCAATCATCAACCATCAATAATCAATAATCAATCATTAATCATTAATCATCAATCATCAATCATCAATCATCAATCATCAATCATCAATCATCAATCATCAATCATCAATCATCAATCATCAATCATCAATCATCAATCATCAATCATCAATCATGAATCATGAATCATCAATAATCAATCATCAATCATCAATCATCAATCATCAATCATCAATCATCAATCATCAATCATCAATCATCAATCATCAATCATCAATCATCAATCATCAATCATCAATCATCAATCATCAATCATCAATCATCAATCATCAATCATCAATCATCAATCATGAATCATTAATCATCAATCATCAATCATCAATCACCAATCATCAATCATCAATCATCAATCATCAATCATCAATCATCAATCATCAATCATCAATAATCAAGCATCAATCATCAATCATCAATCATCTAGCCTCAATCATCAATCATCAATCAACAATCAACAATCATCAATCATCAATCATCAATAATCAATCATTTATCATCAATTATCAATCATCAACCATCAATCGTCAATCATCAATCATCAATCATCAATCATCAATAATCAAGCATCAATCATCAATCATCTATCCTCAATCATCAATCATCAATCAACAATCAACAATCAACAATCAACAATCATCAATCATCAATCATCAACAATCAATCATCAATCATGAATCATGAATCATCAATAATCAATAATCAATAATCAATCATCAATCATCAATCATCAATCATCAATCATCAATCATCAATCATCAATCATCAATCATCAATCATCAATCATCAATCATCAATCATCAATCATCAATCATCAATCATCAATCATCAATCATCAATCATCAATCATGAATCATGAATCATGAATCATGAATCATGAATCATGAATCATTAATCATCAATCATCAATCATCAATCAGCAATCATCAATCATCAATCATCAATCATCAATCATCAATCATCAATAATCAAGCATCAATCATCAATCATCAATCATCTATCCTCAATCATCAATCATCAATCAACAATCAACAATCATCAATCATCAATCATCAATAATCAATCATCAATCATCAATCATCAATCATCAACCATCAATCGTCAATCATCAATCATCAATCATCAATCAATAATAATCAAGCATCAATCATCAATCATCTATCCTCAATCATCAATCATCAATCAACAATCAACAATCATCAATCATCAATCATCAATCATCAATCATCAATCATCAATCATGAATCATCAATCATCAATCATCAATCATCAATCATCAATCATCAATCATAAATCATCAATAATCAATCATCAATCATCAATCATCAATCATCAATCATCAATCATCAATCATCAATCATCAATCATCAATCATCAATCATCAATCATCAACCATCAATCATCAATCATCAATCATCAATCATCAATCATCAATCATCAATCATCAATCATGAATCATTAATCATCAATCATCAATCATCAATAACCAATCATCAATCATCAATCATCAATCATCAATCATCAATCATCAATCATCAAGCATCAATCATCAATCATCAATCATCTAGCCTCAATCATCAATCATCAATCAACAATCAAAAATCATCAATCATCAATCATCAATAATCAATCATTTATCATCAATTATCAATCATCAACCATCAATCGTCAATCATCAATCATCAATCATCAATCATCAATCATCAATCATCAATAATCAATCATCAATCATCAATCATCAATCATCAATCATCAATCATCAATCATCAATCATCAATCATCAATCATCAATCATCAATCATCAATCATCAATCATCAATCATCAATCATCAATCATCAATCATCAATCATCAATCATCAATCATCAACCATCAATCATCAATCATCAATCATCAATCATCAATCATCAATCATCAATCATGAATCATTAATCATCAATCATCAATCATCAATCACCAATCATCAATCATCAATCATCAATCATCAATCATCAATCATCAATCATCAATCATCAATCATCAATAATCAAGCATCAATCATCAATCATCAATCATCTAGCCTCAATCATCAATCATCAATCATCAATCAACAATCAACAATCAACAATCAACAATCATCAATCATCAATCATCAATCATCAATCATCAATCATGAATCATCAATAATCAATAATCAATCATCAATCATCAATCATCAATCATCATTCATCAATCATCAATCATCAATCATAAATCATGAATCATTAATCATCAATCATCAATCATCAATCATCAATCATCAATCATCAATCATCAATCATCAATCATGAATCATGAATCATGAATCATGAATCATGAATCATGTATCATGAATCATTAATCATCAATCATCAATCATCAATCAGCAATCATCAATCATCAATCATCAATCATCAATCTTCAATAATCAAGCATCAATCATTAATCATCAATCATCTATCCTCAATCATCAATCATCAATCAACAATCAACAATCATCAATCATCAATCATCAATAATCAATCATCAATCATCAATCATCAATCATCAACCATCAATCGTCAATCATCAATCATCAATCATCAATCAATAATAATCAAGCATCAATCATCAATCATCTATCCTCAATCATCAATCATCAATCAACAATCAACAATCATCAATCATCAATCATCAATCATCAATCATCAATCATCAATCATGAATCATCAATAATCAATCATCAATCATCAATCATCAATCATCAATCATCAATCATCAATCATCAATCATGAATCATTAATCATCAATCATCAATCATCAATCATCAATCATCAATCATCAACCACCAAACGTCAATCATCAATCATCAATCATCAATCATCAACCATCAATCATCAACCATCAATCATCAATCATCAATCATCAATCATCAATCATCAATCATCAATCATCAATTATCAATCATCAATCATCAATCATCAATCATCGATCATCGATCATCAATTATCAATCATCAAGCATCAATCATCAATCATCAATCAACAATCATCAATCATCAATCATCAATCATCAATCATCAATCATAAATCATCAATCATCAATCATGAATCATGGATCATGAATCATCAATCATCAATCATCAATCATCAATCATCAATCATCAATCATCCATCATCAATCATCAATCATCAATCATCAATCATCATTCATCAATCATCAATCATCAATCACCAATCATCAATCATCAATTATCAATCATCAATCATCAATCATCAATCATCAATCATCAATCATCAATCATCAATCATCAATCATCAATCATCAATCCTCAATCATCAATCATCAACCATCAATAATCAATAATCAATCATTACTAATCAATCATCAATCATCAATCATCAATCATCAATCATCAATCATCAATCATCAATCATCAATCATCAATCATCAATCATCAATCATCAATCATCAATCATCAATCATCAATCATCAATCATCAATCATCAATCATGAATCATCAATAATCAATCATCAATCATCAATCATCAATCATCAATCATCAATCATCAATCATCAATCATCAATCATGAATCATGAATCATTAATCATCAATCATCAATCATCAATCACCAATCATCAATCATCAATCATCAATCATCAATCATCAATCATCAATAATCAAGCATCAATCATCAATCATCAATCATTTATCCTCAATCATCAATCATCAATCAACAATCAACAATCATCAATCATCAATCATCAATCATCAATAATCAATCATCAATCATCAATTATAAATCATCAAACATCAACCATCAATCGTTAATCATCAATCATCAATCATCAATCATCAATAATCAAGCATCAATCATCAATCATCTATCCTCAATCATCAATCATCAATCAACAATCAACAATCAACAATCAACAATCATCAATCATCAATCATCAATCATCAATCATGAATCATCAATAATCAATCATCAATCATCAATCATTAATCATCAATAATCAATCATCAATCATTAATCATCAATCATCAATCATGAATACTTAATCATCAATCATCAATCATCAATCATCAATCATCAATCATCAACCATCAATCATCAATCATCAATCATCAATCATCAATAATCAATCATCAATCATCAATCATCAATCATCAATCATCAATCATCAATCATCAATCATCAATCATCAATCATCATTCATCAATCATCAATCATCAATCATCAATCATGAATCATGAATCATGAATCATGAATCATGAATCATGAATCATTAATCATCAATCATCAACCATCAATCGTCAATCATCAATCATCAATCATCAATCATCAATCATCAACAATCAATCATCAACCATCAATCATCAATCATCAATCATCAATCATCAATCATCAATCATCGATCATCAATTATCAATCATCAATCATCAATCATCAATCATCAATCAACAATCATCAATCATCAATCATCAATCATCAATCATCAATCATCAATCATCAATCATCAATCATCAATCATCAATCATCAATCATCAATCATCAATCATCAATCATCAATCATCAATCATCAATCATCAATCATCAATCATCAATCATCAATCATCAATCATCAATCATCAATCATCAATCATGAATCATGAATCATGAATCATGAATCAGTAATCATTAAACATCAATCATCAATCATCAATCAGCAATCATCAATCATCAATCATCAATCATCAATCATCAATCATCAATCATCAATCATCAGTCATCAATCATCAATCATCAATCATCAATCATCAATCATCAATCATCAATCATCAATCATCAATCATCAATCATCAATCATCAATAATCAAGCATCAATTATCAATCATCTATACTCATTCATCAATCATCAATCAACAATCAACAATGATCAATGATCAATCATCAATCATCAATCATCAATCATCAATCATCAATCATCAATCATCAATCATCAATCATCAATCATCAATCATCAATCATCAACCATCAAACGTCAATCATCAATCATCAATCATCAACCATCAATCATCAACCATCAATCATCAATCATCAATCATCAATCATCAATCATCAATCATCAATCATCAATCATCAATCATCAATCATCGATCATCAATTATCAATCATCTATCATCAATCATCAATCATCAATCTTCAATTAACAATCATCAATCATCAATCATCAATCGTATATCATCAATCATCAATCATCAATCATCAATCATAAATCATCAATCATCAATCATCAATCAAAAATCATCAATCATCAATCATCAATCATCAATCATGAATCATCCATCATCAATCATCAATCATCAATCATCAATCATCAATCATCATTCATCAATCACCAATCATCAATCATCAATTATCAATCATCAATCATCAATCATGAATCATCAATCATTAATCATCAATCATCAATCATCAATTATCAATCATCAATCATCAATCATCAATCATCAATCATCAATCATCAATCATCAATCATCAATCATCAACCATCAATCGTCAATCATCAATCATCAATCATCAATAATCAAGCATCAATCATCAATCATCTATCCTCAATCGTCAATCATCAATCAACAATCAACAATCATCAATCATCAATCATCAATCATCAATCATCAATCATCAATCATCAATAATCAATCATCAATCATCAATCATCAATCCTCGAACATCAATTATCAATCATCAATCATCAATCATCAATCATCAATCATCAATCATCAATCATCAATCATCAATCATCAATCATCAATCATCAATCATCAATCATCAATCATCAATCAACAATCATCAATCATCAATCATCAATCATCAATCATCAATTATCAATCACCAATCATCAATCATCAATCATCAATCATCAATCATCAATCATCAATCATCCATCATCAATCATCAATCATCAATCATCAATCATCAATCATCAATCATCAATCATCAATCATCAATCATCAATCATCAATCATCAATCATCAATCATCAATCATCAATCATCAATCATTAATCATCAATCATCAATCATCAATCATCAATCATCAATCATCAATCATCAATCATCAATCATCAATCATGAATCATGAATCATGAATCATGAATCATTAATCATCAATCATCAATCATCAATCAGCAATCATCAATCATCAATCATCAATTATCAATCATCAATCATCAATCATCAATCATCAATCATCAATCATTAATCATCAATCATCAATCATGAATCATGAATCATCAATAATCAATCATCAATCATCAATCATCAATCATCAATCATCAATCATCAATCATCAATCATGAATCATCAATAATCAATCATCAATCATCAATCATCAATCATCAATCATCAATCATTAATCATTAATCATCAATCATCAATAATCAATCACCAATCATCAATCATCAATCATCAATCATTAATCATCAATCATCAATCATCAATCATCAATCATCAATCATCAATCATCAATCATCAATCATCAATCATCAATCATCAATCATGAATCATTAAACATCAATCATCAATCATCAATCACCAATCATCAATCATCAATCATCAATCATCAATCATCAATCATCAACCATCAATCGTGAATCATCAATCATCAATCATCAATCATCAATCATCAATCATCAATCATCAACCATCAATCATCAATCATCAATCATCAATCATCAATCATCTATCATCAATCATCAATCATCAACCATCAATCAGCAATCAACAATCTTCAATCATCAATCATCAATAATCAATCATCAATCATCAATCATCAATCATCAACCATCAATCGTCAATCATCAATCATCAATCATCAATAATCAAGCATCAATCATCAACCATCAATCGTGAATCATCAATCATCAATCATCAATCATCAATCATCAATCATCAATCATCAATCATCAATCATCAATCATCTATCATCAATCATCAATCATCAATCATCAATCATCAATCATCAACCATCAATCATCAATCATCAATCATCAATCATCAATCATCAATCATCAATCCTGAATCACCAATTATCTATCATCAATCATCAATCACTTATCATCAATCATCAATCATCAATCATCAATCATCAATCATCAATCATCAATCATCAATCATCAATAATCAATCATCCATCATCAATCATCAATCATCAATTATCAATCATCAATCATCAATCATCAATCATCAATCATCAATCATCAATCATCAATCATCAATCTACAATCATCAATCATCCATCATCAATCATCAGTCATCAATCATCAATCATCAATCATCAATCATCAATCATGAATCACCAATTATCTATCATCAATCATCAATCATTTATCATCAATCATCAATCATCAATCATCAATCATCAATCATCAATCATCAATCATCAATCATCAATCATCAATCATCAATCATCAATCATCAATCATCAATCATCAATCATCAATCATCAATCATCAATCATCAATCATCAATTATCAATCATCAATCATCATTTATCATTATCAATCATCAATCATCAATCATCAATCATCAATTATCATTATCAATCATCAATCATCAATCATCAATCATCAATCATCAATCATCAATCATCAATCCTCAATCATCAATCATCAGCCATCAATAATCAATAATCAATTATCAATTATCAATCATCAATCATCAATTATCAATCATCATTCATCAATCATCAAGCATCAATCATCAATCATCAATCATCAATCATCAATCATCAATCATCAATCATCAATCACCAATCATCAATCATCAATCATCAATCATCAATCATCAATTATCAATCATCAATCATCAATCATCAATCATCAATCTACAATCATCAATCATCAACCATCAATCATCAGTCATCAATCATCAATCATCAATCATCAATCTTCAATCACCAATTATCTATCATCAATCATCAATCATCAATCATCAATCATCAATCATCAATCATCAATCATCAATCATCAATCATCAATCATCAATCATCAATCATCAATTATCAATCATCAATCATCATTTATCATTATCAACCATTATCGTCAATCATCAATTATCATTATCAATCATCTATCCTCAATCATCAATCATCAATCAACAATCATCAATCATCAATCATCAATACTCAATCATCAATCATCAATCATCAATCATCAACCATCAATCGTCAATCATCAATCATCAATCATCAATAATCAAGCATCAATCATCAATCATCAATCATCTTTCCTCAATCATCAATCATCAATCAACAATCAACAATCATCAATCATCAATCAGCAATCATCAATCATCAATCGTCAACCATCAGTCGTGAATCATCAATCATCAATCATCAATCATCAATCATCAATCATCAATCATCAATCATCAATCATCAATCATCAATCATCAATCATCAATCATCAATCATCAATCATCAATCATCAATCATCAACCATCAATCATCAATCATCAATCATGAATCACCAATTATCTATCATCAATCATCAATAATCAAGCAGCAATCATCAATCATCAATCATCAATCATCAATCATCAATCATCAATCATCAATTATCAATCATCTCAATCATCAATCATCAATCATCAATCATCAATCATCAATCATCAATCATCAATCATCAATCATCAATCATCAATCATCAATCATCAATCATCAATCATCAATCATCAATCATCAATCATCAATTATCAATCATCAATTATCAATCATCAATCATCAATCATCAATCATCAATCATCAATCATCAATCATCAATCTACAATCATCAATCATCAATCATCAATCATAAATCATCAGTCATCAATCATCAATCATCAATCATGAATCACCAATTATCTATCATCAATCATCAATCATTTATCATCAAACATCAATCATCAATCATCAATCATCAATCATCAATCATCAATCATCAATCAACAATCATCAATCATCAATCATGAAACATCAGTCATCAATCATCAATCATCAATCATCAATCATCAATTATCAATCATCAATCATCATTTATCATTATCAATCATCAATCATCAACTATCATTATCAATAATCAATCATCAATCATCAATCATCAATCATCAATCATCAATCATCAATCATCAATCATCAATCATCGATCATCAATCATCAATCATCAATCATCAATCATCAATAATCAATCATCAATCATCAATCATCAATCATCAATCATCAATCATCAATCACCAATCATCAATCATCAATCATCAATAATCAATCATCAATCATCAGTCATCAATCATCAATCATCAATCATCAATCATCAATCATCAATCATCAATCATCAATCATTAATCATCAATCATCAATCATCAATCATCAATCATCAATCATCAATCATCAATCATCAATCATCAATCATCAATCATCAATCATCAATCATCAATCATCAATCATCAATCATCAATAATCAATCATCAATCATCAATCATCAATCATCAATCATCAATCATCAATCTTCAATCATCAATTATCAATCATCAATCATCAATCATCAATCATCAATCATCAATTACCAATCACCAATCATCAATCATCAATCATCAATCATCAATAATCAATCATCTCAATCATCAATCATCAATCATCAATCATCAACGTTCAATCATCAATCATCAATCATCAATTAGCAATCATCAATCATCAATCATCAATCATCAATCATCAATCATCAATCTACAATCATCAATCATCAATCATCAATCATCAGTCATCAATCATCAATCATCAATCATCAATCATGAATCACCAATTATCTATCATCAATCTTCAATCATTTATCATCAATCATCAATCATCAATCATCAATCATCAATCATCAATCATCAATCATCAATCATCAATCATCAATCATCAATCATCAATCATCAATCATCAATCATCAATCATCAATCATCAATCATCAATCATCAATCATCAATCATCACTCATCAATCATCAATCATCAATCATCAATCATCAATAATCAATCATCAATCATCAATCATCAATCATCAATCATCAATCATCAATCATCAATCATCAATCATCAATCATCAATCATCTATCATCAATCATCAATCATCAATCATAAATCATCAATCATCAATTATCAATCATCAATCATCATTTATCATTATAAATCATCAATCATCAATCATCAATCATCAATTATCATTATCAATCATCAATCATCAATCATCAATCATCAATCATCAATCATCAATCATCAATCCTCAATCATCAATCATCAGCCATCAATAATCAATAATCAATTATCAATCATCAATCATCAATAATCAACCATCAATAATCAATAATCAATCATCAATCATCAATCATCAATCATCAATCATCAATCATCAATCATCAATCATCAATCATCAATCATCAATCATCAATCATCAATCATCAATCATCAATCATCAATCATCAATCATCAATCATCAATCATCAATCATCAATCATCAATCATCAATCATCAATCATCAATCATCAATCATCATTCATCAATCATCAATCATCAATTATCAATCAACAATCATCAATCATCAATCATCAATCATCAATCATCAATCATCAATCATCAATCATCAATCATCAATCATCAATCATCAATCATCAATCATCAATCATTCATCATCAATCATCAATCATAAATCATCAATCATCAATTATCAATCATCAATCATCATTTATCATTATAAATCATCAATCATCAATCATCAATCATCAATTATCATTATCAATCATCAATCATCAATCATTAATCATCAATCATTAATCATCAATGTTCCAATTATCACTCATCAATCATCAATTATCATTATCAATCATCAATCATCAATCATCAATCATCAATCATCAATCATCAATCATCAGTCATCAATCCTCAATCCTCAATCATCAATCATCAATCAGCATACATCAATCATCAATCATCAATCATCAATCATCAATCATCAATCATGAATCCTGAATCATGAATCATCAATAATCAATCATCAATCATTAATCATCAATCATCAATCATCAATCATCAATCATCAATCATCAATCATCAATCATCAATTGTCAATCATCAATCATAAATCCTTTGTCTTAAAGCATCAATCATCAAACATCAATCATCAATCATCAATCATCAATCATCAATCGTCAATCATCAATCACAAATCCTTTGTCTTAAAGCATCAATCATCCATCATCAATAATCAAGCATCAATCATCAATCATCAATCGTCGATCACCAATTATCTGTCATCAATCATCAATCATCGATCATCAATCATCAATCATCAATCATCAATAATCAACCATCAATAATCAATAATCGATCATCAATCATCAATCATCAATCATCAATCATCAATCATCAATCATCAATCATCAATCATCAATCATCAATCATCATCATCAATCATCAATCATCAATCATCAATCATCAACCATCAATCGTCAATCATCAATCATCAATCATCAATCATCAATCATCAATAATCAAGCATCAATCATCAATCATCAATCATCTTTCCTCAATCATCAATCATCAATCAACAATCAACAATCATCAATCATCAATCAGCAATCATCAATCATCAATCATCAATCATCAACCATCAATCGTGAATCATCAATCATCAATCATCAATCATCAATCATCAATCACCAATCATCAATCATCAATCATCAATCATCAATCATCAATCATCAATCATCAATCATCAATCATCAATCATCCATCATCAATGATCAATCATCAATCATCAATCATCAATCATCAATCATCAATCATCAATCATCAATGATCAATCATCAATCATCAATAATTAATAATCAATCATCAATCATCAAACATCAATCATCAATCGTCAATCTTCAACCATCAATCATCAATCATCAATCATCAGTCACCAATCATCAATCATCATTTTGCAATCATCAATCATCAATCATCAATCATCAATCATCAATCAGCAATCATCAATCATCAATCATCAATAATCAATCATCAATCATCAATCATCAGTCATCAATCTTAAATCATCAATCACCACTCATCAATCATCAATCATCAATCATCAATCATCAATCATCAATCATCAATCATCAATCATCAATCATCAATCATCAATCATCAATCATCAACCATCAATCGTCAATCATCAATCATCAATCATCAATCATCAATCATCAATCATCAATAATCAAGCATCAATCATCAATCATCAATCATCTTTCCTCAATCATCAATCATCAATCAACAATCAACAATCATCAATCATCAATCAGCAATCATCAATCATCAATCATCAATCATCAACCATCAATCGTGAATCATCAATCATGAATCATCAATCATCAATCATCAATCATCAATCATCAATCATCAATCATCAATCATCAATCATCAATCATCAATCATCAATCATCAACCATCAATCATCAATCATCAATCATGAATCACCAATTATCTATCATCAATCATCAATCATTTATCATCAATCATCAATCATCAATCATCAATCATCAATCATCAATCATCAATCATCAATCATCAATCATCTCAATCATCAATCATCAATCATCAATCATCAATCATCAATCATCAATCATCAATCATCAATCATCAATCATCAATCATCAATCATCAATCATCAATCATCAATCATCAATCATCAATCATCAATCATCAATCATCAATCATCAATCATCAATTATCAATCATCAATCATCAATCATCAATCATCAATCATCAATCATCAATCATCAATCATCAATCATCAATTATCAATCATCAATCTACAATCATCAATCATCAATCATCAATCATCAATCATCAGTCATCAATCATCAATCATCAATCCTCAATCATGAATCACCAATTATCGTTCATCAATCATCAATCATTTATCATCAATCATCAATCATCAATCATCAATCATCAATCATCAATCATCAATCATCAATCATCAATCATGAATCATCAATAATCAATCATCCATCATCAATCATCAATCATCAATCATCAATCATCAATCATCAATTATCAATCATCAATCATCATTTATCATTATCAATCATCAATCATCAATTATCATTATCAATCATCAATCATCAATCATCAATCATCAATCATCAATCATCAATCATCAATCATCAATCATCAATCATCAATCATCAAACATCAATCCTCAATTATCAATCATCAACCATCAATAATCAATAATCAATTATCAATCATCAATCATCAATAATCAACCATCAATAATCAATAATCAATCATCAATCATCAATCATCAATCATCAATCATCAATCATCAATCATCAATCATCAATCATCAATCATCAATCATCAATCATCAATCATCAATCATCAATCATCAATCATCAATCATCAATCATCAATCATCAATCATCAATCATCAATCATCAATCATCAATCATCAATCATCAATCATCAATCATCAATCATCAATCATCAATCATCAATCATCAATCATCAATCATCAATCATCAATCATCAATCATCAGTCATCAATCATCAATCATCAATCATCAATAATCAATCATCAATCATCAATCATCAATCATCAATCTTCAATCATCAATCATCAATCATCAATCATCAATCATCAATCATCAATCATCAATTACCAATCACCAATCATCAATCATCAATCATCAATCATCAATCATCAATAATCAATCATCTCAATCATCAATCATCAATCATCAATCATCAATCATCAATCATCAATCATCAATAATCAATCATCAATCATCAATCATCAATCATCAATCATCAATCATCAATCATCAATCATCAATCATCAATCATCAATCATCAATCATCAATCATCAATCATCAATCATCAATGATCAATCATCAATCATCAATAATTAATAATCAATCATCAATCATCAAACATCAATCATCAATCGTCAATCTTCAACCATCAATCATCAATCATCAATCATCAGTCACCAATCATCAATCATCAATCATCAATCATCAATCATCAATCATCAATCATCAATCATCAATCATCAATCATCAATCATCAATCATCAATCATCAATCATCAATCATCAATCATCAACCATCAATAATCAATAATCAATTATCAATCATCAATCATCATTAATCAACCATCAATAATCAATAATCAATCATCAATCATCAATCATCAATCATCAATCATCAATCATCAATCATCAATCATCAATCATCAATCATCAATCATCAATCATCAATCATCAATCATCAATCATCAATCATCAATCATCAATCATCAATCATCAATCATCAATCATCAATCATCAATCATCAATCATCAATCATCAATCATCAATCATCAATCATCAATCATTAATCATCAATCATCAATCATCAATCATCAATCATCAATCATCAATCATCAATGATCAATCATCAATCATCAATAATTAATAATCAATCATCAATCATCAAACATCAATCATCAATCGTCAATCTTCAACCATCAATCATCAATCATCAATCATCAGTCACCAATCATCAATCATCATTTTGCAATCATCAATCATCAATCATCAATCATCAATCATCAATCAGCAATCATCAATCATCAATCATCAATAATCAATCATCAATCATCAATCATCAGTCATCAATCATCAATCATCAATCACCACTCATCAATCATCAATCATCAATCATCAATCATCAATCATCAATCATCAATCATCAATCATCAATCATCAATCATCAATCATCAATCATCAATCATCAATCATCAATCATCAATCATCAATCATCAATCATCAATCATCAACCATCAATCGTCAATCATCAATCATCAATCATCAATCATCAATCATCAATCATCAATCATCAATAATCAAGCATCAATCATCAATCATCAATCATCTTTCCGCAATCATCAATCATCAATCAACAATCAACAATCATCAATCATCAATCAGCAATCATCAATCATCAATCATCAATCATCAATCATCAATCATCAATCATCAATCATCAATCTTCAATCATCAATCATCAATCATCAATCATCAATCATCAATCATCAATCATCAATTATCAATCATCAATCATCAATCATCAGTCATCAATCATCAATCATCAATCATGAATCACCAATTATCTATCATCAATCTTCAATCATTTATCATCAATCATCAATCATCAATCATCAATCATCAATCATCAATCATCAATCATCAATCATCAATCATCACTCATCAATCATCAATCATCAATCATCAATCATCAATCATCAATAATCAATCATCAATCCTCAATCATCAATCATCAATCATCAATCATCAATCATCAATCATCAATCATCAATCATCAATCATCAATCATCAATCATAAATCATCAATCATCAATCATCAATCATCAATCATCAATCATCAATCATCAATCATCAATCATCAATTATCATTATCAATCATCAATCATCAATCATCAATCATCAATCATCAATCATCAATCATCAATCATCAATCATCAATCATCAATCATCAATCATCAATCATCAATCATCAATCATCATTCATCAATCATCAATCATCAATCATCAATCATCAATCATCAATCATCAATCAACAATCATCAATCATCAATCATCAATCATCAATCATCAATCATCAATAATCAATCATCAATCATCAATCATCAATCATCAATCATCAATCATCAATCATCAATCATCAATCATCAAATACCAATTAGCAATCATCAATCATCATTCATCAATCATCAATCATCAATAATCAATCATCAATCATCAATCGTCAATCATCAATCATCAATCTTTTACCTTAAATCATCAATCATATATTATCAATCATCAATCATCAATCATTAATCATCAATGTTCAATTATCAATCATCAATCATCAATTATCATTATCAATCATCATTCATCAATCATCAATCATCAATCATCAATCATCAATCATCAATCATCAATCATCAATCATCAATCATCAATCATCAATCATCAATCATCAATCATCAATCATCAATCATCAATCATCAATCATCAATCATCAATCATCAATCATCAATCATCAATCATCAATCATCAATCATCAATCATCAATCATCAATCCTCAATCATCAATCATCAATCATCAATCATCAATTATCAATCAGCAACCATCAATCATCAATCATCAATCATCAATCATCAATCATCAATCATCAATCATCAATCATCAATCATCAATCATCAATCATCAATCATCAATCATCAATCATCAATCATCAATCATGAATCATCAATCATCAATCATGAATCCTGAATCATGAATCATCAATAATCAATCATCAATAATTAATCATCAATCATCAATCATCAATCATCAATCATCAATCATCAATCATCAATCATCAATCATCAATCATCAATCGTCAATCATCAATCATAAATCCTTTGTCTTAAAGCATCAATCATCAATCATCAATAATCAAGCATCAATCATCAATCATCAATCATCAATCGTCGATCACCAATTATATGTCATCAATCATCAATCATCGATCATCAATCATCAATCATCAAACATCAATCATCAATCATCATTCATCAATCACCAATTATCTATCACCAATCATCAATCATCAATCATCAATCATCAATCATCAATCGTCAATCATCAGTCATAAATCCTTTGTCTTAAAGCATCAATCATCAATCATCAATAATCAAGCATCAATCATCAATCA
Organism: Stratiomys singularior; assembly: GCA_954870665.1. Taxonomy (NCBI): domain Eukaryota; kingdom Metazoa; phylum Arthropoda; class Insecta; order Diptera; family Stratiomyidae; genus Stratiomys; species Stratiomys singularior. Next base: position 87,958 of record CATOZT010000006.1, read on the forward strand.
TCAATCATCAATCGTCGATCACCAATTATATGTCATCAATCATCAATCATCGATCATCAATCATCAATCATCAATCATCAATCATCATTCATCAATCACCAATTTTCTATCACCAATCATCAATCATTTATATTCAATCATCAATCCTCAATCATCAATCATCAGCCATCAATAATCAATAATCAATTATCAATCATCAATCATCAATCATCAATCATCAATCATCAATCATCAATCATCAATCATCAATCATCAATCATCAATCATCAATCATCAATCATCAATCATCGTTCATCAATCATCAATCATCAATCATCAATCAACAATCATCAATCATCAATCATCAATCATCAATCATCAATAATCAATCATCAATCATCAATCATCAATCATCAACTACCAATTAGCAATCATCAATCATCATTCATCAATCATCAATCATCAATAATCAATCATCAATCATCAATCGTCAATCATCAATCATCAATCTTTTACCTTAAATCATCAATCATATATTATCAATCATCAATCATCAATCATCAATCATTAATCATCAATGTTCAATTATCAATCATCAATCAACAATTATCATTATCAATCATCAATCATCAATCATCAATCATCAATCATCAATCATCAATCATCAATCATCAATCATCAATCATCAATCATCAATCATCAATCATCAATCATCAATCATCAATCATCAATCATCAATCATCAATCATCAATCATCAATCATCAATCATCAATCATCAATCATCAATCATCAATCATCAATCATCAATCATCAATCATCAATCATCAATCATCAATCATCAATCCTCAATCATCAATCATCAATCATCAATCATCAATCATCAATCAGCAACCATCAATCATCAATCATCAATCATCAATCTGAAATCCTGAATCATGAATCATCAATAAGCAATCATCAATAATTAATCATCAATCATCAATCATCAATCATCAATCATCAATCATCAATCATCAATCATCAATCATCAATCATCAATCGTCAATCATCAATCATAAATCCTTTGTCTTAAAGCATCAATCATCAATCATCAATAATCAAGCATCAATCATCAATCATCAACCATCAATCGTCGATCACCGATTATATGTCATCAATCATCAATCATCGATCATCAATCATCAATCATCAATCATCATTCATAAATCACCAATTATCTATCATCAATCATCAATCATCAATCATCAATCATCAATCATCAATCATCAATCATCAATCATCAATCATCAATCATCAATCATCGATCATCAATCATCAATCATCAATCATCAATCATCAATCATCAATCATCAATCATCAATCATCAATCATCAATCAGCAACCATCAATCATCAATCATCAATCAGCAACCATCAATCATCAATCATCAATAATTAATCATCAATCATCAATCATCAATCATCAATCATCAATCATCAATCATCAATCATCAATCATCAATCATCAATCGTCAATCATCAATCATCATTCATCAATCACCAATTATCTATCACCAATCATCAATCATCAATCATCAATCATCAATCATCAATCATCAATCATCAATCATCAATCATCAATCATCAATCAGCAACCATCAATCATCAATCATCAATAATTAATCATCAATCATCAATCATCAATTATCAATCATCATTCATCAATCATCAATCATCAATCATCAATCATCAATCATCAATCGTCAATCATCAATCATCAATCATCAATTATCAATCATCAATCATCAATCATCAATCATCAATCATCAATCATCAATCGTCAATCATCAATCATAAATCCTTTGTCTTAAAGCATCAATCATCAATCATCAATAATCAAGCATCAATCATCAATCATCAATCATCAATCATCAATCATCAATCATCAATCAGCAACCATCAATCATCAATCATCAATAATTAATCATCAATCATCAATCATCAATCATCAATCATCAATCATCAATCATCAATCATCAATCGTCAATCATCAATCAAAAATCCTTTGTCTTAAAGCATCAATCATCAATCATCAATAATCAAGCATCAATCATCAATCATCAATCATCAATCGTCGATCACCAATTATATGTCATCAATCATCAATCATCGATCATCAATCATCAATCATCAATCATCAATCATCAATCATCATTCATCAATCACCAATTATCTATCACCAATCATCAATCATTTATCTTCAATCATCAATCATCAATCGTCAATCATCAGTCATAAATCCTTTGTCTTAAAGCATCAATCATCAATCATCAATAATCAAGCATCAATCATCAATCATCAATCATCAATCGTCGATCACCAATTATATGTCATCAATCATCAATCATCAATCATCGATCATCAATCATCAATCATCAATCATCAATCATCATTCATCAATCACCAATTATCTATCACCAATCATCAATCATTTATATTCAATCATTAATCCTCAATCATCAATCATCAGCCATCAATAATCAATAATCAATTATCAATCATCAATCATCAATAATCAACCATCAATAATCAATAATCAATCATCAATCATCAATCATCAATCATCAATCATCAATCATCAATCATCAATCATCAATCATCAATCATCAATCATCAATCATCAATCATCAATCATCAATCATCAATCATCAATCATCAATCATCAATCATCAATCATCAATCATCAATCATCAATCATCAATCATCAATCATCAATCATCATTCATCAATCATCAATCATCAATCATCAATCAACAATCATCAATCATCAATCATCAATCATCAATCATCAATAATCAATCATCAATCATCAATCATCAATCATCAATCATCAAATACCAATTAGCAATCATCAATCATCATTCATCAATCATCAATCATCAATAATCCATCATCAATCATCAATCGTCAATCATCAATCATCAATCTTTTACCTTAAATCATCAATCATATATTATCAATCATCAATCATCAATCATCAATCATTAATCATCAATGTTCAATTATCAATCATCAATCAACAATTATCATTATCAATCATCAATCATCAATCATCAATCATCAATCATCAATCATCAATCATCAATCATCAATCATCAATCATCAATCATCAATCATCAATCATCAATCATCAATCATCAATCATCAATCATCAATCATCAATCATCAATCATCAATCATCAATCATCAATCATCAATCATCAATCATCAATCATCAATCATCAATCCTCAATCATCAATCATCAATCATCAATCATCAATCAGCAACCATCAATCATCAATCATCAATCATCAATCATCAATCTTAAATACTGAATCACGAATCATCAATAATCAATCATCAATAATCAATCATCAATCATCAATCATCAATCATCAATCATCAATCATCAATCATCAATCATCAATCGTCAATCATCAATCATAAATCCTTTGTCTTAAAGCATCAATCATCAATCATCAATAATCAAGCATCAATCATCAATCATCAATCATCAATCGTCGATCACCGATTATATGTCATCAATCATCAATCATCGATCATCAATCATCAATCATCAATCATCATTCATAAATCACCAATTATCTATCATCAATCATCAATCATCAATCATCAATCATCAATCATCAATCATCAATCATCAATCATCAATCATCAATCATCAATCATCAATCATCAATCATCAATCATCGATCATCAATCATCAATCATTAATCATCAATCATCAATCATCAATCATCAATCATCAATCATCAATCATCAATCATCAATCATCAATCATCAATCATCAATCATCAATCATCAATCATCAATTATCAATTATCAATCAACAATAATCAATAATCAATCATCAATCATCAATCATCAATCATCAATCATCAATCATCAATCATCAATCATCAATCATCAATCATCAATCATCAATCATCAATCATCAATCATCAATCATCAATCATCAATCATCAATCACCAATCATCAATCGTCAATCATCAATCATTAATCATCAATCATCAATCCTGAATCATCAATCATCAACCATCAATTATAAATCATCAATCATCAATCATCAATCATCAATCATCAATCATCAATCATCAATCATCAATCGTCAATCGTCAATCATCAATCAGGTATCATCGATCATCAATCATCAATTATCAATCATCAATCATCAATCATCAATCATCAATCATCAATCATCAATCATCAATCATAAAACATCAATCACCAATCATCAATCATCAATCATCAATCATCAATCATCAATCATCAATCATCAAGCATCAATCATCAATCAACAATTATCAATCATCAATCATCAATCATCAATCATCAATCATCAAGCATCAATCATCAATCATCAATTATCAATCATCAATCATCAATCATCGATCATCAATCATCAATCACCAACCATCAATCATCAATCATCAATCATCAATCATCAGTCATCAATCATCAATCATCAATCTTCAATCATCAATCATCAATCATCAATCATCAATCATCAATCATCAATCATCAATCATCAATCATCAATCATCAATCATCAATCATCAATCATCAATCATCAATCATCAATCATCAATCTTCAAGCATCAATCATCAATCATCAATCATCAATCATCAATCATTTATCATCAATAATTGATCATCAATCATCAATCATCAATCATCAAGCATCAATCATCAATCATCAATCATCAATCATCAATCATCAATCATCAATCATCAATCATCAATCATCAATCATCAATCATCAATCATCAATCATCAATCATCAATCATCAATCATCAATCATCAATCATCAATCATCAATCATCAATCATCAATCATCAATCATCAATCATCAATTATCAATCATCAATCATCAATTATCAATCATCAATCATCAATCATCAATCATCAATCATCAATCATCAATCATCAATCATCAATTATCAATTATCAATTATAAATCATCAATAATCAATAATCAAGTATCAATCATCAATCATCAATCATCAATCATCAATCATCAATCATCAATCATCAATCATCAATCATCAATCATCAATCATCAATCATCAATCATCAATCATCAATTATCAATTATCAATTATAAATCATCAATAATCAATTATCAAGCATCAATCATCAATCATCAATCATCAATCATCAATCATCAATCATCAATCATCAATCATCAATCATCAATCGTCAATCATCAATCATCAATCAGCAATCATCGATCATCAATCATCAATCATCAATCATCAATCATCAATCATCAATCATCAATCATCAATCATCAAACATCAATCATCAATCCTGAATCATCAATCATCAACCATCAATTATAAATCATCAATCATCAATCATCAATCATCAATCATCAATCATCAATCATCAATCGCCAACCATCAATCATTAATCAGCAATCATCGATCATCAATCATCAATCATCAATCATCAATCATTAATCATCAATCATCAATCATCAATCATCAATCATCAATCATCAATCATCAATCATCAATCATCAATCATCAAACATCAATCATCAATCACCAATCATCAACCATCAATCATCAATCATCAATCATCAATAATCAATCATCAATCCTGAATCATCAATCATCAACCATCAATTATAAATCATCAATCATCAATCATCAATCATCAATCGTCAATCACCAATTATCTATCATCAATCAATTATCTTCAGTCATCAATCATCAATCATGAATCATCAATCATCAATCATCAATCAACAATCATCAATCATCAATCATCAATCATCAATCATCAATCATCAATCATCAATCATCAATCATCAATCATCAATCATCAATCATCAATCATCAATCATCAATCATCAATCATCAATCATCAATCATCAATCATCAATCATCAATCATCAATCATCCATCATCAATCATCATTCATCAATCATCAATCATCAATCATCAATCATCAATCATCAATCATCAATCATCAATCATCAATCATCAATCATCAATCATCAATCATCAATCATCAATCATCAATCATCAATCATCAATCATCAATCATCAATCATCAATCATCAATCGTCAATCATCAATCATCAATCAGCAATCATCAATCATCAAACATCAATCATCAATCATCAATCATCAATCATCAAACATCAATCATCAATCCTGAATCATCAATCATCAACCATCAATTATAAATCATCAATCATCAATCATCAATCATCAATCATCAATCATCAATCATCAATCATCAATCATCAATCATCAATCATCAATCATCAATCATCAATCATCAATCATCAATCATCAATCATCAATCATCAATCATCAATCATCAATCATCAATCATCAATCATCAATCATCAATCGTCAATCATCAATCATCAATCATCAATCAGCAATCATCGATCATCAATCATCAATCATCAATCATCAATCATCAATCATCAATCATCAATCATCAATCATCAAACATCAATCATCAATCACCAATCATCAATCATCAATCATCAATCATCAATCATCAATCATCAATCATCAATCCTGAATCATCAATCATCAACCAACAATTATAAATCATCAATCATCAATCATCAATCGTCAATCACCAATTATCTATCATCAATCAATTATCTTCAGTCATCAATCATCAATCATGAATCATCAATCATCAATCATCAAGCATCAATCATCAATCATCAATCATCAATCATCAATCATCAATCATCAATCATCAATCATCAATCATCAATCATCAATCATCAATCATCAATCATCAATCATCCATCATCAATCATCATTCATCAATCATCAATCATCAATCATCAATCGTCAATCATCATTTATCAATCAGCAATCATCGATCATCAATCATCAATCATCAATCATCAATCATCAATTATCAACCATCAATCCACAACCATGAATCATCAATTAGAAATCATCAATTTTCAATGATCGATCATCAATCATTAATCATCAGACAGCAATTATCAATCATCAATCATGGATCATCAATCATCAATCATCAATCATCAATCATCGATCATCAATCATCAATCATCAATCATCAATCATCAATCGTCAATCATCAATCATCAATCAGCAATCATCGATCATAAATAATCAATCATCAATCATCAATTATCAATTATCAATCATCAATCATCAATCATCAATCACCAATCATCAATCATCAAACATCAATCATCAATCACCAAACATCAATCATCAATCATCAATCATCAATTATCAATCATCAACCATCAATTATAAATCATCAATCATCAATCATCAATCATCAATCATCAATCATCAATCATCAATCATCAATCGTCAATCACCAATTATCTATCATCAATCAATTATCTTCAGTCATCAATCATCAATCATCAATCATGAATCATCAATCATCAATCGTCAAGCATCAATCATCAATCATCAATCATCAATCATCAATCATCAATCATCAATCATCAATCATCAATCATCAATCATCAATCATCAATCATCAATCATCAATCATCAATCATCAATCATCAATCATCAATCATCCATCATCAATCATCATTCATCAATCATCAATCATCAATCATCAATCATCAATCGTCAATCATCAATCATCAAACATCAATCATCAATCCTGAATCATCAATCATCAACCATCAACTATAAATCATCAATCATCAATCATCAATCATCAATCATCAATCATCAATCATCAATCATCAATCATCAATCATCAATCATCGATCATCAATCATCAATCATTACTCATCAATCATCAATCATCAATCATCAATCATCAATCATCAATCATCAATCATCAATCATCAATCATCAATCATCAATCATCAATCATCAATCATCAATCAGCAACCATCAATCATCAATCATCAATAATTAATCATCAATCATCAATCATCAATCATCAATCATCAATCATCAATCATCAATCATCAATCATCAATCATCAATCATCAATCATCAATCATCAATCGTCAATCATCAATCATAAATCCTTTGTCTTAAAGCATCAATCATCAATCATCAATAATCAAGCATCAATCATCAATCATCAATCATCAATCGTCGATCACCAATTATATGTCATCAATCATCAATCATCGATCATCAATCATCAATCATCAATCATCAATCATCAATCATCAATCATCAATCATCAATCATCAATCATCAATCATCCATCATCAATCATCATTCATCAATCATCAATCATCAATCATCAATCATCAATCGTCAATCATCAATCATCAAACATCAATCATCAATCCTGAATCATCAATCATCAACCATCAACTATAAATCATCAATCATCAATCATCAATCATCAATCATCAATCAGCAATCATCGATCATCAATCATCAATCATCAATCATCAATCATCAATCATCAATCATCAATCATCAATCATCAATCATCAATCATCAATCATCAATCATCAATCATCAATCATCAATCATCAAACATCAATCATCAATCACCAATCATCAATCATCAATCATCAATCATCAATCATCAATCATCAATCATCAATCATCAATCATGAATCCTGAATCATCAATCATCAACCATCAATTATAAATCATCAATCATCAATCATCAATCATCAATCATCAATCACCAATTATCTATCATCAATCAATTATCTTCAGTCATCAATCATGAATCATGAATCATGAATCATCAATCATCAAGCATCAAGCATCAATCATCAATCACCAATCATCAATCATCAATCATCAATCATCAATCATCAATCATCAATCATCAATCATCAATCATCAATCATCAATCATCAATCATCAATCATCCATCATCAATCATCATTCATCAATCATCAATCATCAATCATCAATCGTCAATCATCAATCAGCAATCATCGACCATCAATCATCAATCATCAATCATCAATCATCAATCATCAATCATCAATCATCAATCATCAATTATCAACCATCAATCCACAACCATGAATCATCAATTAGAAATTATCAATTTTCAATGATTGATCATCAATTATTAATCATCATACAGCAATTATCAATCATCAATCATGGATCATCAATCATCAATCATCAATCATCAATCATCAATCGTCAATCATCTATCATCAATCATCAATCATCAATCATCAATCATCAATCATCAATCATCAATCATCAATCATCAATCATCAATCATCAATCATCAAGCATCAATCATCAATCATCAATCATCAATCATCAATCATTAATCATCAAGCATCAATCATCAATCATCAATTATCAATCATCAATCATCAATCATCAATCATCAATTATCAATTATCAATCAACAATAATAAATAATCAATCATCAATCATCAATCATCAATCATCGATCATCAATCATCAATCATTAATCATCAATCATCAATCATCAATCATCAATCATCAATCATCAATCATCAATCATCAATCATCAATCATCAATCATCAATCATCAATCATCAATCATCAATCATCAATCATCAATTATCAATTATCAATCAACAATAATCAATAATCAATCATCAATCATCAATCATCAATCATCAATCATCAATCATCATTCATAAATCACCAATTATCTATCATCAATCATCAATCATCAATCATATATCATCAATCATCAATCATCAATCATCAATCATCAATCATCAATCATCGATCATCAATCATCAATCATTAATCATCAATCATCAATCATCAATCATCAATCATCAATCATCAATCATCAATCATCAATCATCAATCATCAATCATCAATCATCAATCATCAATCATCAATCATCAATCAGCAACCATCAATCATCAATCATCAATTATCAATCATCAATCTTAAATACTGAATCATGAATCATCAATAATCAATCATCAATAATTAATCATCAATCATCAATTATCAATTATCAATCATCAATCATCAATCATCAATCATCAATCATCAATCATCAATCATCAATCATCAATCATCAATCATCAATCATCAATCATCAATCGTCAATCATCAATCATAAATCCTTTGTCTTAAAGCATCAATCATCAATCATCAATAATCAAGCATCAATCATCAATCATCAATCGTCGATCACCGATTATATGTCATCAATCATCAATCATCGATCATCAATCATCAATCATCAATCATCATTCATAAATCACCAATTATCTATCATCAATCATCAATCATCAATCATCAATCATCAATCATCAATCATCAATCATCAATCATCAATCATCAATCATCAATCATCAATCATCAATCATCAATCATCGATCATCAATCATCAATCATTACTCATCAATCATCAATCATCAATCATCAATCATCAATCATCAATCATCAATCATCAATCATCAATCATCAATCATCAATCATCAATCATCAATCATCAATCATCAATCAGCAACCATCAATCATCAATCATCAATAATTAATCATCAATCATCAATCATCAATCATCAATCATCAATCATCAATCATCAATCATCAATCATCAATCATCAATCGTCAATCATCAATCATAAATCCTTTGTCTTAAAGCATCAATCATCAATCATCAATAATCAAGCATCAATCATCAATCATCAATCATCAATCGTCGATCACCAATTATATGTCATCAATCATCAATCATCGATCATCAATCATCAATCATCAATCATCAATCATCAATCATCAATCATCAATCATCATTCATCAATCACCAATTATCTATCACCAATCATCAATCATTTATCTTCAATCATCAATCATCAATCGTCAATCATCAGTCATAAGTCCTTTGTCTTAAAGCATCAATCATCAATCATCAATAATCAAGCATCAATCATCAATCATCAATCATCAATCGTCGATCACCAATTATATGTCATCAATCATCAATCATCGATCATCAATCATCAATCATCAATCATCAATCATCATCTCATCAACA
>CATOZT010000007.1:0-125669 GCA_954870665.1 Stratiomys singularior
CATCAATCATCAATCATTAATCATCAATCATCAATCATCAATCAACAATCATCAATCATCAATCATCAATCATCAATAATTAACCACCAATCATCAATCATCAATCATCAATTATCAATCATCAATCATCAATCATCTATCATTAATCATCAATCATTAATCATCAATCATCAGTCATCAGTCATCAATCATCAATCATCAATCATCAATCATCAATCATCAATCATCAATCATCAATCATCAATCATCAATCATCAATCATCAATCATCAATCATCAATCATCAAACATCAATGTTCAGTCATCAATCATTTACCATCAATAGTCAATCATCAACCATCAATCATCAATAGTCAATCATGAACATCAATCATCAATATTCAATCATCAATCATCACTCATCAATCATCAATCATCAATCATCAATCATCAATCATCAATCATCAATCATCAATCATCAATCATCAATCATCAATCATCAATTATCAATAATCAATCATCAATCATCAATCATCAATCATCAATCATCAATCATCAATCATCAATCATCAATCATCAATCATCAATCATCAATCATCAATCATCAATCATCAATCATCAATCATCGATCATCAATCATCAAACATCAATCAACAATCATCAATCTTCAATCATCAATCATCAATCATCAATCATCAATCATCAATCATCAATCATCAATCATCAATCATCAATCATTTATCATCAATCATCAATCATCAATCATCAATCCTCAATCATCAATCATCAATCATCAATCATCAATCATCAATCATCAATCATCAATCATCAATCATCAATCATCAATCATCAATCATCAATCATCAATCATCAATCATCAATCATCAATCATCAATCATCAATCATCAATCATCAATCATCAATCATCAATCATCAATCATCAATCATCAATCATTTATCATCAATCATTAATCATCAATCATTAATCATCAATCATCAATCATCAATCATTAATTATCAATCATCAATCATCAATCATCAATCATCAATCATCAATCATCAATCATCAATCATCAATCATCAATCATCAATCATCAATCATCAATCATCAATCATCAATCATCAATCATCAATCATCAATCATCAATCATCAATCATCAATCATCAATCATCAATCATCAATCATCAATCATCAATCATCAATCATCAATCATCAATCATCAATCATCAATCATCAATCATCAATCATCAATCATCAATCATCAATCATCAATCATCAATCATCAATCATCAATCATGAATCATGAATCATCAATCATGAATCATGAATCATCAATCATCAATCATCAATCATTAATCATCAATCATCAATCATCAATCATCAATCGTCAATCATAAATCAACAATCATCAATCATCAATCATCAATCATCAATCATTAACCATCAATCGTCATTCATCAATCATCAATCATCTATCATCAATCATTTATCATCAATCATCAATCATCAATTATCAGTCATCAGTCATCAATCATCCATCATCAATCATCAATCATCAATCATCAATCATCAATCATCAATCATCAATCATCAATCATCAATCATCAATCATCAATCATCAATCATCAATCATCAATCATCAATCATCAATCATCAATCATCAATCATCAATCATCAATCATCAATCATCAATCATCAATCATCAATCATCAACCATCAATCATCAATCATCAATTATAAATCATCAATCATCAATCATCAATCATCGATCATCAATCAACAATCATCAATCATCAACCATCAATCATCAATCATCAATCATCAATCGTCAATCATCAATCGTTTTCATCAATCATCAATCATCAATCATCAATCATCAATCATCAATCACCAATCATCAATTATCAATCATCAATCATCAATCATCAATCATCAATCATGAATCAACAATCATCAATCATCAATCATTTATCATCAATCATAAATCATCAATCAAATATCATCAATCATTAATTATCAATAATCAATCATCAATCATCAATCATCAATCATCAATCATCAATCATCAATCATCAATCATCAATCATCAATCATCAATCATCAATCATCAATCATCAATCATCAATCATCAATCATCAATCATCAATCATCAATCATCAATCATCAATCATCAATCATCAATCATCATTCATCAATCATCAATCATCAATCATCAATCAATCATCAATCATCAATCATCAATCATCAATCAACCACCAATCATCAATTATCAATCATCAATTATCAATCATCAATCATCAATCATAAATCATCAATCATCAATCATCAATCATCAATCAATCATCAATCATCAATCATCAATCATCAATCATCAATCATCAATCATCAATCATCAATCATCAATCATCAATCAATCATCAATCATCAATCATCAATCATCAATCACAGTTAATCAATCATCAATCATCAATCACCACTGTTCAATCATCAATCATCAATCATCAATTATTAATCATCAATCATCAATCATCAATCATCAATCATCAATCCGCAATCATCAATCATAAATGATCAATCTTCAATCACCAATCATCAATCATCAATCTTCAATCTTCAATCATCAATTATCAATCATCAATCATCAATCATCAATCATCAATCATCAATCATCAATCATCAATCATCAATCATCAATATATCATCAATCATCAATCATCAATCATCAAACATCAATCATCAATCATCAATCATCAATCATCAATCATCAATCAATCATCAATCATCAATCATCAATCATCAATCACAGTTAATCAATCATCAATCATCAATCACCACTGTTCAATCATCAATCATCAATCATCAATTATTAATCATCAATCATCAATCATCAATCATCAATCCGCAATCATCAATCATAAATGATCAATCTTCAATCATCAATCATCAATCATCAATCAATCATCAATCATCAATCATCAATCATCAATCAACCACCAATCATCAATTATCAATCATCAATTATCAATCATCAATCATCAATCATAAATCATCAATCATCAATCATCAATCATCAATCATCAATCAATCATCAATCATCAATCATCAATCATCAATCATCAATCATCAATCATCAATCATCAATCAATCATCAATCATCAATCATCAATCATCAATCACAGTTAATCAATCATCAATCATCAATCACCACTGTTCAATCATTAATCATCAATCATCAATTATTAATCATCAATCATCAATCATCAATCATCAATCATCAATCATCAATCCGCAATCATCAATCATAAATGATCAATCTTCAATCACCAATCATCAATCATCAATCTTCAATCTTCAATCATCAATCATCAATCATCAATCATCAATCATCAATTATTTATCATCAATCATCAATCATCAATCATCGATCATCAATCAATCATCAATCATCAATCACAGTTAATCAATCATCAATCATCAATCACCACTGTTCAATCATCAATCATCAATTATTAATCATCAATCAGCAATCATCAATCATCAATCATCAATCATGAATCCTCAATCATCAATCATAAATGATCAATCTTCAATCATCAATCATCAATCATCAATCTTCAATCTTCAATCATCAATTATCAATCATCAATCATCAATCATCAATCATCAATCATCAATATATCATCAATCATCAATCATTAATCATCAATCATCAATCTTCAATCATCAATCATCAATCATCAATGATTTATCATCAATCATCAATCTTCAATCATCAATCATTATCATCAATCATCAATCATCAATCATCAATCATCAATCATCAATCATCAATCATCAATCATCAATCATCAATCATCAATCATCAATCATCAATCATCAATCATCAATCATCAATCATCAATCATTAATCATCAATCATCAATCATCAATCATCAATCATCAATCATCAATCATCAATCATCAATCATCAATCATCAATCATTTACCATAAATAGGCAATCATCAATCATCAATCATCAATCATCAATAGTCAATCATGGTTCATCAATCATCAATATTCAATCATCAATCATCAATCATCAATCATCACTCATCAATCATCAATCATCAATCATCAATCATCAATCATCAATCATCAATCATCAATCATCAATCATCAATCATCAATCATCAATCATCAATCATCAATCATCAATCATCAATCATCAATCATCTATCATCAATCATCAATTATCAATCATCAATCATCAATCATCAATCATCAAACATCAATCAACAATCATCAATCTTCAATGATCAATCATCAATCCTTAATCATCAATCATCAATCATCAATCATCAAATATCAACCATCAATCATCAATCATAAATTATCAATCATCAATCATCAATCATCAATCATCAATTACCAATCATCAATCATCAATCAACAATCATCAATCTTCAATCATCAATCATCAATCATCAATCATCAATCATCAATCATCAATCATCAATCATCAATCATCAATCATCAATCATCAATCATCAATCATCAATCATCAATCATCAATCATCAATCATCAATCATCAATCATCAATCATCAATCATTAGTCATCAATCATCAACCATCAATCATCATTAATCAGTCATCAGTCATCAATCATCAATCATCAATCATCAATCATCAATCATCAATCATCAATAATCAATCATCAATCATCAATCATCAATCATCAATTATCAATTATCAATCATTAATCATCAATCATCAATCTTCAGTCATCAATCATCAATCATCAACCATCAATCATCGTTCATCAATCATCAATCATCAATAATCAACCACCAATCATCAATCATCAATCATCAATTATCAATCATCAATCATCAATCATCAATCATCAATCATCAATCATCAATCATCTATCATCAATCATCAATCATCAATCATCAATCATCAATCATCAATCATCAATCATCAATCATCTATCATCAATCATCAATCATCAATCATCAATCATCAATCATCAATCATCAATCATCAATCATCAATCATCAATAATCAATCATCGAGCAATCATCATCAATCATCAATCATCAATCATCAATCATCAATCATCAATCATCAATCATCAATCATCAATCATCTATCATCAATCATCAATCATCAATCATCAATCATCAATCATCAATCATCAATCATCAATCATCAATCATCAATCATCAATCATCAATCATATATCATCAATCATCAATCATCAATGATCAATCATCAATCATCAATCATCAATCATCAATCATCAATCATCAATCATCAAGCATCAATCATAAATCATCAATCATCAATCATCAATCATCAATCATCAATCATCAATCATCAATCATAAATCATCAATCATCATTCATCAATCACCAATCATCAATCATTAACCATCAATCGTCATTCATCAATCATCAATCATCAATCATCTATCATAAGTCATCAATCATCAATCATCAATTATCAATCATCAATCATTAATCATCAATCATCAATCTTCAGTCATCAATCATCAATCATCAACCATCAATCATCATTCATCAATCATCAATCATCAATAATCAACCACCAATCATCAATCATCAATCATCAATTATCAATCATCAATCATCAATCATCAATCATCAATCATCAATCATCAATCATCAATCACCAATCATCAATCATCAATCATCAATCATCAATCATCCATCATCAATCATCAATCATCAATCAACAATCATCAATCATCAATTATCAATCATCAATCATTAATCATCAATCATCTATCATTAATCATCAATCATCAATTATCAATTATCAATCATCAATCATCAATCATCAATCATCAATCATCAATCAACAATCATCAATCATCAACCATCAATCATCAATCATCAATCATCAATCATCAATCATCATTCATCAATCATCAATCATCAATCATCAATCATCCATTATCAATCATCAATCATCAATAATTAATCATCAATCATCAATCATCAATCATCAATCATCAATCATCAATCATCAATCATCAATCATGAATCATCAATCATCAATCATCAATCATCAAGCATCAATCATCGATTATCAATCATCAATCATCAATCATCAATCATCATTCATCAATCATCAATCACCAATCATCAATCATCAATCATCAATCATCAATCATCAATCATTTAACATCAATCATCAATCATCAATCATCAATCATCAATCATCAATCATCAATCATGAATCATCAATCATCAATCATCAATCATTTATCATCAATCATAAATCATCAATCATCAATCATTAATCATTAATTATCAATCATCAATCATCAATCATCAATCATATATCATCAATCATCAATCATCAGTCAATCATCAATCATCAATTATCAATCATCAATCATCAATCAATCATCAATCATCAATGATCAATCACAGTTAATCAATCATCAATCATCAATCACCACTGTTCAATCATCAATCATCAATCATCAATCATCAATCATTAATAATCAACCATCAATCATCAATCATCAATCATCAATCATCAATCATCAATCATCAATCATCAATCATCAATCATCAATCATCAATCATCAATCATCAATCATCAATCATCAATCATCAATCATCAATCATCAATCATCAATCATCAATCATCAATCATCAATCATCAATCATCAATCATCAATCATCAATCATCAATCATCAAACATCAATCATCAATCATCAATCATCAATCATCAATCATCAATCTTCAATCATCAATCATCAATCATCAATCATCAATAATTAAGCATCAATCATTAAGCATCAATCATCAATCATCAATCATCAATCATCAATCATCAATCATCAATCATCAATCATCAACCATCATTCATCAATCATTAATTATAAATCATCAATCATCAATCATCGATCATCAAACATCAATCATCAACCATCAATTCACTTTCATCAATCATCAATCATCAATCATCAATCATCAATCATCAATCATCAATCATCAATCATCAATCAACAATCATCAATCATCAATCATCAATCATCAATCATCAATCATCAATCATCAATCATCAATCATCAATCATCAATCATCAATCATCAATCATCAATCTTCAATCATCAATCATCAATCATCAATCATTAAGCATCAATCATTAAGCATCAATCATCAATCATCAATCATCAATCATCAATCATCAATCATCAATCATCAATCATCAATCATCAATCATCAATCATCAATCATCAATCATCAATCATCAATCATCAATCATCAATCATCGATCATCAATCATCAATCATCACTCATCAATCATCAACCATCAATTCACTTTCATGAATCATCAATCATCAATCATCAATCATCAATCATCAATCATCAATCATCAATCATCAATCATCAACCATCAATCATCAATCATCAATTATAAATCATCAATCATCAATCATCGATAATCAATCATCAGTCATCAATCATCAACCATCAATTCACTTTCATCAATCATCAATCATAAATCATCAATCATCAATCATCAATCATTAATTATCAATAATCAATCATCAATAATCAATCATCAAGCATCAATCATCAATCATCAATCATCAATCATCAATCATCAATCATCAATCATCAATCATCAATCATCAATCATCAATCATCAATCATCAATCATCAATCATCAATCATCAATCATCAATCATCAATCATCAATCATCAATCATCATTCATCAATCATCAATCATCAATCATCAATCATCAATCATCAATCATCAATCATCAATCATCAATCATCAATCATCCATCATCAATCATCAATGATCAATGATCAATCATCAATCATCAATCATCAATCATCAATCAATCATCAATCATCAATCATCAATCATCAACCATCAATCATCAATCATCAATCATCAATCATAAATCATCAATCATCAATCATCAATCATCAATCATCAATCATAAATCATCAATCATCATTCGTCAATCACCAATCATCAATCATTAACCATCAATCGTCATTCATCAATCATCAATCATCCATTATCAATCATCAATCATCAATCATCAATCATCAATCATCAATCATCAATCATCAATCATGAATCATGAATCATCATTCATCAATCATCAAGCATCTATCATTAATATTCAATCATCAATCATCAATCATCAATCATCATTCATCAATCATCAATCACCAATCATCAATCATCAATCATCAATCACCAATCATCAATCATCAATCATCAATCATTTAACATCAATCATCAATCATCAATCATCAATCATCAATCATCAATCATGAATCATCAATCATCAATCATCAATCATTTATCATCAATCATAAATCATCAATCATCAATCATTAATCATTAATTATCAATCATCAATTATCAATCATCAATCATCAATCATATATCATCAATCATCAATCATCAGTCAATCATCAATCATCAATTATCAATCATCAATCATCAATCAATCATCAATCATCAATCATCAATCATCAATCACAGTTAATCAATCATCAATCATCAATCACCACTGTTCAATCATCAATAATCAATCATCAATCATCAATCACTAATAATCAACCATCAATCATCAATCATCAATCATTAATCATCAATCATCAATAATAAACCAGTAATTATCAATCATCAATCATCAATCATCAATCATCAATCATCAATCATCAATCATCAATCATCAATCAATCATCAATCATCAATCATCAATCATCAATCATCAATCATCAATCATCAATTATCAATCATCAATCATCAATCATCAATCATAAATCATCAATCATCAATCATCAATCATCAATCATTAACCATCAATCGTCATTCATCAATCATCAATCATCAATCATCTATCTTTAGTCATCAATCATCAATTATCAATCATCAATCATTAGTCCTCAATCATCAATCTTCAATCATCAATCATCAATCATCAACCATCAATCATCATTCATCAATCATCAATCATCAATAATCAACCACCAATCATCAATCATCAGTCATCAGTCATCAATCATCAATCATCAATCATCAATCATCAATCATCAATCATCAATCATCAATCATCAATCATCAATCATCAATCATCAATCATCAATCATCAATCATCAGTCATCAGTCATCAATCATCAATCATCAATCATCAATCATCAATCATCAATCATCAATCATCAATCATCAATCATCAATCATCAATCATCAATCATCAATCATCAATCATCAATCATCAATCATCAATCATCAATCATCAATCATCAATCATCAATCATCAATCATCAATAATCAATCATCAATCATTAATCATCAATCTTCAATCATCAATCATCAATCATCAATCATCAATCATCAATCATCAATCATCAATCATCAACCATCAATCATCAATCATCAAACATCAATTATGAATCATCAATCATCAATCATCGATCATCAATCAACAATCATCAATCATCAACCATTAATCATCAATCATCAATCGTCAATCATCAATCATCAATCATCAATCATCAATAATGAATCATCAATCATCAATCATCAATCATCAAGCATCAATCATCGATTATCAATCATCAATCATCAATCATCAATCATCATTCATCAATCATCAATCATCAATCACCAATCATCAATCATCAATCATCAATCATCAATCATCAATCATCAATCATTTAACATCAATCATCAATCATCAATCATCAATCATCAATCATCAATCATTAATCATCAATCTTCAATCATCAATCATCAATCATCAATCATCAATCATCAATCATCAATCATCGATCATCAATCAACAATCATCAACCATCAATCATCAATCATCAATCATCAATCATCAATCATCAATCATCATTCATCAATCATCAATCATCAATCATCCATTATCAATCATCAATCATCAATCATCAATCATCAATCATCAATCATCAATCATGAACCATCAATTTTCAATCATCAATCATCAAGCATCAATCATCGATTATCAATCATCAATCATCAATCATCAATCATCAATCATCATTCATCAATCATCAATCACCAATCATCAATCATCAATCATCAATCATCAATCATCAATCATTTAACATCAATCATCAATCATCAATCATCAATCATCAATCATGAATCATCAATCATCAATCATCAATCATTTATCATCAATCATAAATCATCAATCATCAATCATCAATCATTAATTATCAATCATCAATCATCAATCATCAATCATATATCATCAATCATCAATCATCAGTCAATCATCAATCATCAATTATCAATCATTAATCATCAATCAATCATCAATCATCAATCATCAATCACAGTTAATTAATCATCAATCATCAATCACCACTCTTCATTCATCAATCATCAATCATCAATCATCAATCATTAATAATCAACCATCAATCATCAATCATCAATCATCAATCATCAATAATAAACCATTAATTATCAATCATCAATCATCAATCATTAACCATCAATCGTCATTCATCAATCATCAATCATCAATCATCTATCTTTAGTCATCAATCATCAATTATCAATCATCAATCATTAATCCTCAATCATCAATCTTCAATCATCAATCATCAATCATCAACCATCAATCATCATTCATCAATCATCAATCATCAATAATCAACCACCAATCATCAATCATCAATCATCAGTCATCAGTCATCAATCATCAATCATCAATCATCAATCATCAATCATCAATCATCAATCATCAATCATCAACTATCAATCATCAATCAATCATCAATCATCAATCATCAATCATCAATCATCAATCATCAATCATCAATCATCAATCATCAATCATCAATCATCAATCATCAATCATCAATCATCGATCATCAATCATCAATCATCAATCATCAATCATCAATCATCAATCATAAATCATCAATCATCAATCATCAATCATTAACCATCAATCGTCATTCATCAATCATCAATCATCAATCATCTATCTTTAGTCAGCAATCATCAATTATCAATCATCAATCATTAATCCTCAATCATCAATCTTCAATCATCAATCATCAATCATCAACCATCAATCATCATTCATCAATCATCAATCATCAATAATCAACCACCAATCATCAATCATCAATCATCAGTCATCAGTCATCAATCATCAATCATCAATCATCAATCATCAATCATCAATCATCAATCATCAATCGTCAAGCATCAATCATCAATCATCAATCATCAATCATCAATCATCAATCATCAATCATCAGTCATCAGTCATCAATCATCAATCATCAATCATCAATCATCAATCATCAATCATCAATCATCAGTCATCAATCATCAATCATCAATCATCAATCATCAATCATCAATCATCAATCATCAATCAACAATCATTAATCATCAATCTTCAATCATTAATCATCAATCATCAATCATCAATCATCAATCATCAATCATCAATCATCAATCATCAATCATCAATCATCAATCATCAACCATCAATCATCAATCATCAAACATCAATTATAAATCATCAATCATCAATCATCAATCATCAATCATCAACCATCAATCATCAATCATGAATCAACAATCATCAATCATCAATCATTTATCATCAATCATCAGTCATCAATCATCAATCATCAATCATCAATCATCAATCATCAATCATCAATCATCAATCATCAATCATCAATCATCAATCATCAATCATCAATCATCAATCATCAATCATCAATCATCAATCATCAATCATCAATCATCAATCATCAATCATCAATCATCAATCATCAATCATCAATCATCATTCATCAATCATCAATCATCAATCATCAATCAATCATCAATCATCAATCATCAATCATCACTCATCAATCATCAATCATCAATCATCAATCATCAATCATCTATCATCAATCATCAATCATCAATCATCAATCATCAATCATCAATCATCAATCATCAAAAATCAATCATCAATCATAAATCATCAATCATCAATCATCAATCATCAATCATCAATCATGAATCATCAACCATCAATCATCAATCATCAAGCATCAATCCTCAATCATCAATCATCAGTCATCAATCATCAATCATCAATCATCAATCATCAATCATCAATCATCAATCATCAATCATCAATCATCAATCATCAATCATCAATCATCAATCATCAATCATCAATCTTTTATCATCAATCATAAATCATCAATCATCAATCATTAATTATCAATCATCAATCATCAATCATCAATCATCAATCATCAATCATCAATCATCAATCATCAATCATCAATCATCAATCATCAATCATCAATCATCAATCATCAATCATCAATCAATCATCAATCATCAATCATCAATCATCAATCATCAATCAATCATCAATCAATCATCAATCATCAATCATCAATCATCAATCAATCATCAATCATCAATCATCAATCATCAATCATCAATCATCAATCATCAATCATCAATCATCAATCATCAATCATCACTCATCAATCATCAATCATCAATAATGAATCATCAATCATCAATCATCAACCATCAATCATCAATCATCAATCATCAATCATCAATCATCAATCATCAATCATCAATCATCAATCATCAATCATCAATCATCAATCATCAATCATCAATCAATCATCAATCATCAATCATCAATCATCAATCATCAATCATCAATCATCAATCATCAATCATAAATCATCAATCATCAATCATCAATCATAAATCATCAATCATCAATCTTCAATCATCAATCATCAATCGTCAATCATCAATCATTAACCATCAATCGTCAATCGTCATGCATCAATCATCAATCATCAATCATCTATCATTAGTCATCAATCATCAATCATCAATCATCAATAATCAGTCATCAGTCATCAATCATCAATCATCAATCATCAATCATCAATCATCAATCATCAATCATCAATCATCAATCATCAATCATCAATCATCAATCATCAATCATCAATCATCAATCATCAATCATCAATCATCAATCATCAAACATCAATCATCAAGCATCAATCATCAATCATCAATCATTAATCATCAATCATCAATCATCAATCATCAATCATCAATCATCAATCATCAATCATCAATCATCAATCATCAATCATCAATCATCAATCATCAATCATCAATCATCAATCATCAATCATCAATCATCAATCATCAATAATCAATCATCAATCATCAATCATCAATCATCAATCATCAATTATCAATCATCAATCATTAATCATCAATCATCAATCTTCAATCATCAATCATCAATCATCAACCATCAATCATCATTCATCAATCATCAATCATCAATAATCAACCACCAATCATCAATCATCAATCATCAATCATCAATCATCAATCATCAATCATCAATCATCAATCATCAATCATCAATCAACAATCATCAATCATCAACCATCAATCATCAATCATCAATCGTCAATCATCAATTAACTTTCATCAATCATCAATCATCAATCATCAATCATGAATCATGAATCAACAATCATCAATCATCAATCATTTATCATCAATCATAAATCATCAATCATCAATCTTCAATCATTAATTATCAATAATCAATAATCAATCATCAATCATCAATCATCAATCATCAATCATCAATCATCAATCATCAATCATCAATCATCAATCATCAATCATCAATCATCATTCATCAATCATCAATCATCAATCATCAATCATCAATCAATCATCAATCATCAATCATCAATCATCAATCAACCACCAATCATCAATCATCAATCATCAATTATCAATTATCAATCATAAATCATCAATCATCAATCATCAATCATCAATCATCAATCATCAATCATCAATCATCAATCATCAATCATCAATCATCAAACATCAATCATCAATCATCAATCATCAATCATCAATCATCAATCATCAATCATCAATCATCAATCATCAATCATCAATCATCAATCATCAATCATCAATCATCAATCATCAATCATCAATCATCAATCATCAATCATCAATCATCAATCATCAATCTTCAATCATCAATCATCAATCATCAATCATCAATCATCAATCATTAAGCATCAATCATTAAGCATCAATCATCAATCATCAATCATCAATCATCAATCATCAATCATCAACCATCAATCATCAATCATCAATCATCAATTATAAATCATCAATCATCAATCATCGATCATCAATCATCAATCATCAATCATCAACCATCAATTCACTTTCATCAATCATCAATCACCAATCATCAATCATCAATCATCAATCATCAATCATCAATCATCAATCATCAATCATCAATCATCAATCATCAATCATCAATCATCAATCATGAATCAACAATCATCAATCATCAATCATTTATCATCAATCATAAATCATCAATCATCAATCATCAATCATTAATTATCAATAATCAATCATCAAAAATCAATCATCAAGCATCAATCATCAATCATCAATCATCAATCATCAATCATCAATCATCAATCATCAATCATCAATCATCAATCATCAATCATCAATCATCAATCATCAATCATCAATCATCAATCATCAATCATCATTCATCAATCATCAATCATCAATCATCAATCATCAATCAATCATCATTCATCAATCATCAATCATCAATCAATCATCAATCATCAATCACAGTTAATCAATCATCAATCAACAATCACCACTGTTCAATCATCAATCATCAATCATCAATCATCAATCATCAATCATCAATCATCAATCATCAATCATCAATAATCAACCATCAATCATCAATCATCAATCATCAATTATAAATCACCAATCATCAATCATCGATCATCAATCAACAATCATCAATCATCAACCATCAATCATCAATCAACAATCATCAATCGTCAATCATCAATCATCATTCATCAATCATCAATCATCAATCATCAATCATCAATCATCAATCATCAATCATCAATCATCAATCATCAATCATCAATCATCAATCATGAATCATCAATCATCAATCATCAATCATCAAGCATCAATCATCAATCATCAATCATTAATCATCAATCATCATTCATCAATCATCAATCATCAATCATCAATCATCAATCATCAATCATCAATCATCAATCATCAATCATCAATCATCAATCATTTATCATCAATCATAAATCATCAATCATCAATCATTAATTATCAATCATGAATCATCAATCATCAATCATCAATCATCAATCATCAATCATCAATCATCAATCATCAATCATCAATCATCAATCATCAATCATCAATCATCAATCATCAATCAATCATCAATCATCAATCATCAATCATCAATCATCAATCATCAATCATCAATCATCAATCATCAATCATCAATCATCAATCATCAATCATCAATCATCAATCATCAATCATCAATCATAAATCATCAATCACCAATCATCAATCATCAATCATCAATCATCAATCATAAATCATCAATCATCAATCATCAATCATCAATCATCAATCATCAATCATCAATCATCAATCATCAATCATTAACCATCAATCGTCATTCATCAATCATCTATCATAAATCATCTATCATCAATCATCAATCATCAATCATCAATCATCAATAATCAGTCATCAGTCATCAATCATCAATCATCAATCATCAATCATCAATCATCAATCATCAATCATCAATCATCAAGCATCAATCATCAATCATGTATCTTCAATCATCAATCATCAATCATCAATCATCAATCCTCAACCATCAATAATCAATCATTTACCATCAATAGTCAATCATCTTTCATCAATCATCAATCATCAATCATCAATCATCAATCATCAATCATCAATCATCAATCAATCATCAATCATCAATCATCAATCATCAATCATAAATCATCAATCATCAATCATCAATCATCAATCATCAATCATAAATCATCAATCATCAATCATCAATCATTAACCATCAATCGTCATTCATCAATCATCAATCATCTATCATGAGTCATCAATCATCAATCATCAATCATCAATAATCAGTCATCAGTAATCAATCATCAATCATCAATCATCAATCAGCAATCATCAATCATCAATCATTAATCATCAATCATCAATCATCAATCATCAATCATCAATCATCAATCATTAATCATCAATCATCAATCATCAATCATCAATCATCAATCATCAATCATCAATCATCAACAATCAATCATCAATCATCAATCATCAATCATCAATCATCAATCATCAATCATCAATCATCAATCATCAATCATCAATTATCAATCATCAATCATCAATAATCAACCACCAATCATCAATCATCAATCATCAATTATCAATCATCAATCATCAATCATCAATCATCAATCATCAATCATCACTCATCACTCATCAATCATCAATCATCAATCATCAATCATCAATCATCAATCATCAATCATCAATCATCAATCGTCAATCATTAATCATCAATCATCAATCATCAATCTTCAATCATCAATCATCAATCATCAATCATCAATCATCAATCATCAACCATCAATCATCAATCATCAATCATCAATTATAAATCATCAATCATCAATCATCGATCATCAATCAACAATTATCAATCATCAATCATCAATCCTCAATCATCAATCGTCAATCATCAATCATCAATCATCAATCATCAATCATCAATCATCAATCATGAATCAACAATCATCAATCATCAATCATCAATCATTTATCATCAATCATAAATCATCAATCATCAATAATCAATCATCAATCATCATTCATCAATCATCAATCATCCATCATCAATCATCAATCAATCATCAATCATCAATCAACCACCAATCATCAATCAGCAATCATCAATCATCAATCATCAATCATCAATCATCAATCATCAATCATCAATCAATCATCAATCATCAATCATCAATCAATCATCAATCATCAATCAATCATCAATCATCAATCATCAATCATCAATCAATAATCAATCATCAATCATCAATCATCAATCATCAATCATCAATCATCAATCATCAATCATCACTCATCAATCATCAATCATCAATAATGAATCATCAATCATCAATCATCAACCATCAATCATCAATCATCAATCATCAATCATCAATCATCAATCATCAATCATCAATCATCAATCATCAATCATCAATCATCAATCATCAACAATCAATCATCAATCATCAATCATCAATCATCAATTATCAATCATCAATCATTAATCATCAATCATCAATCTTCAATCATCAATCATCAATCATCAACCATCAATCATCATTCATCAATCATCAATCATCAATAATCAACCACCAATCATCAATCATCAATCATCAATCATCAATCATCAATCATCAATCATCAATCATCAATCATCAATCATCAATCAACAATCATCAATCATCAACCATCAATCATCAATCATCAATCGTCAATCATCAATTAACTTTCATCAATCATCAATCATCAATCATCAATCATGAATCAACAATCATCAATCATCAATCATTTATCATCAATCATAAATCATCAATCATCAATCTTCAATCATTAATTATCAATAAACAATCATCAATCATCAATCATCAATCATCAATCATCAATCATCAATCATCAATCATCAATCATCAATCATCAATCATCAATCATCAATCATCATTCATCAATCATCAATCATCAATCATCAATCATCAATCAATCATCAATCATCAATCATCAATCATGAATCAACCACCAATCATCAATCATCAATCATCAATTATCAATCATCAATCATCAATCATCAATCATCAATCATCAATCATCAATCATCAATCATCAATCATCAATCATCAATCATCAATCATCAATCATCAATCATCAATCATCAATCATCAAACATCAATCATCAATCATCAATCATCAATCATCAATCATCAATCATCAATCATCAATCATCAATCATCAATCATCAATCATCAATCATCAATCATCAATCATCAATCATCAATCATCAATCATCAATCATCAATCATCAATCATCAATCATCAATCATCAATCATCAATCATCAATCATCAATCTTCAATCATCAATCATCAATCATCAATCATCAATCATTAAGCATCAATCATTAAGCATCAATCATCAATTATCAATCATCAATCATCAATCATCAATCATCAATCATCAATCATCAATCATCAATCATCAACCATCAATCATCAATCATCAATCATCAATTATAAATCATCAATCATCAATCATCGATCATCAATCATCAATCATCAATCATCAACCATCAATTCACTTTCATCAATCATCAATCATCAATCATCAATCATCAATCATCAATCATCAATTATCAATCATCAATCATCAATCATCAATCATCAATCATCAATCATGAATCAACAATCATCAATCATCAATCATTTATCATCAATCATAAATCATCAATCATCAATCATCAATCATCAATCATCAATCATCAATCATCAATCATTAATTATCAATAATCAATCATCAATAATCAATCATCAAGCATCAATCATCAATCATCAATCATCAATCATCATTCATCAATCATCAATCATCAATCATCAATCATCAATCATCAATCATCAATCATCAATCATCAATCATCAATCATCAATCATCAATCATCAATCATCAATCATCATTCATCAATCATCAATAATCAATCATCAATCATCAATCATCAATCAATCATCATTCATCAATCATCAATCATCAATCATCAATCAATCATCAATCATCAATCATCAATCACAGTTAATCAATCATCAATCAACAATCACCACTGTTCAATCATCAATCATCAATCATCAATCATCAACCATCAATAATCAACCATCAATCATCAATCATCAATCATTAATTATAAATCACCAATCATCAATCATCGATCATCAATCAACAATCATCAATCATCAATCATCAATCATCAATCATCAATCATCAATCAACAATCATCAATCGTCAATCATCAATCATCATTCATCAATCATCAATCATCAATCATCAATCATCAATCATCAATCATCAATCATCAATCATCAATCATCAATCATCAATCATAAATCATCAATAATCAATCATCAATCATCAATCATCAATCATCAATCATCAATCATCAATCATGAATCATCAATCATCAATCATCAATCATCAAGCATCAATCATCAATCATCAATCATTAATCACCAATCATCATTCATCAATCATCAATCATCAATCATCAATCATCAATCATCAATCATCAATCATCAATCATCAATCATCAATCATCAATCATCAATCATCAATCATCAATCATCAATCATCAATCATCAATCATTTATCATCAATCATAAATCATCAATCATCAATCATTAATTATCAATCATCAATCATCAATCATCAATCATCAATCATCAATCATCAATCATCAATCATCAATCATCAATCATTAATCATCAATCATCAATCAATCATCAATCATCAATCATCAATCATCAATCATCAATCATCAATCATCAATCATCAATCAATCATCAATCATCAATCATCAATCATCAATCATCAATCATCAATCATCAATCATCAATCATCAATCATCAATCATCAATCATCAATCATCAATCATAAATCATCAATCACCAATCATCAATCATCAATCATCAATCATAAATCATCAATCATCAATCATCAATCATCAATCATCAATCATCAATCATCAATCATTAACCATCAATCGTCATTCATCAATCATCTATCATAAATCATCTATCATCAATCATCAATCATCAATCATCAATCATCAATCATCAATAATCAGTCATCAGTCATCAATCATCAATCATCAATCATCAATCATCAATCATCAATCATCAATCATCAATCATCAATCATCAATCATCAAGCATCAATCATCAATCATGTATCTTCAATCATCAATCATCAATCATCAATCCTCAACCATCAATAATCAATCATTTACCATCAATAGTCAATCATCTTTCATCAATCATCAATCATCAATCATCAATCATCAATCATCAATCAATCATCAATCATCAATCAATCATCAATCATCAATCATCAATCATCAATCATAAATCATCAATCATCAATCATCAATCATCAATCATAAATCATCAATCATCAATCATCAATCGTCAATCATCAATCAACAATCATCAATCGTCAATCATCAATCATCATTCATCAATCATCAATCATCAATCATCAATCATCAATCATCAATCATCAATCATCAATCATCAATCATCAATCATAAATCATAAATCATCAATAATCAATCATCAATCATCAATCATCAATCATCAATCATCAATCATCAATCATGAATCATCAATCATCAATCATCAATCATCAAGCATCAATCATCAATCATCAATCATTAATCATCAATCATCATTCATCAATCATCAATCATCAATCATCAATCATCAATCATCAATCATCAATCATCAATCATCAATCATCAATCATCAATCATCAATCATCAATCATCAATCAGCAATCATCAATCATCAATCATCAATCATCAATCATCAATCATCAATCATCAATCATCAATCATTTATCATCAATCATAAATCATCAATCATCAATCATTAATTATCAATCATCAATCATCAATCATCAATCATCAATCATCAATCATCAATCATCAATCATCAATCATCAATCATTAATCATCAATCATCAATCAATCATCAATCATCAATCATCAATCATCAATCAATCATCAATCATCAATCATCAATCATCAATCAACAATCATCAATCGTCAATCATCAATCATCATTCATCAATCATCAATCATCAATCATCAATCATCAATCATCAATCATCAATCATCAATCATCAATCATCAATCATCAATCATAAATCATCAATAATCAATCATCAATCATCAATCATCAATCATCAATCATCAATCATCAATCATGAATCATCAATCATCAATCATCAATCATCAGGCATCAATCATCAATCATCAATCATTAATCATCAATCATCATTCATCAATCATCAATCATCAATCATCAATCATCAATCATCAATCATCAATCATCAATCATCAATCATCAATCATCAATCATCAATCATCAATCATTTATCATCAATCATAAATCATCAATCATCAATCATTAATTATCAATCATCAATCATCAATCATCAATCATCAATCATCAATCATCAATCATCAATCATCAATCATCAATCATTAATCATCAATCATCAATCAATCATCAATCATCAATCATCAATCATCAATCATCAATCATCAATCAATCATCAATCATCAATCATCAATCATCAATCATCAATCATCAATCATCAATCATCAATCATCAATCATCAATCATCAATCATAAATCATCAATCACCAATCATCAATCATCAATCATCAATCATAAATCATCAATCATCAATCATCAATCATCAATCATCAATCATCAATCATCAATCATCAATCATTAACCATCAATCGTCATTCATCAATCATCTATCATAAATCATCTATCATCAATCATCAATCATCAATCATCAATCATCAATAATCAGTCATCAGTCATCAATCATCAATCATCAATCATCAATCATCAATCATCAATCATCAATCATCAATCATCAATCATCAATCATCAATCATCAATCATCAATCATCAAGCATCAATCATCAATCATGTATCTTCAATCATCAATCATCAATCATCAATCCTCAACCATCAATAATCAATCATTTACCATCAATAGTCAATCATCTTTCATCAATCATCAATCATCAATCATCAATCATCAATCATCAATCATCAATCAATCATCAATCATCAATCAATCATCAATCATCAATCATCAATCATCAATCATAAATCATCAATCATCAATCATCAATCATCAATCATAAATCATCAATCATCAATCATCAATCGTCAATCATTAATCATCAATCATCAATCATCAATCTTCAATCATCAATCATCAATCATCAATCATCAATCATCAATCATCAATCATCAATCATCAATCATCAACCATCAATCATCAATCATCAATCATCAATTATAAATCATCAATCATCAATCATCGATCATCAATCAACAATTATCAATCATCAACCATCAATCATCAATCATCAATCGTCAATCATCAATCATCAATCATCAATCATCAATCATCAATCATCAATCATCAATCATCAATCATCAATCATGAATCAACAATCATCAATCATCAATCATCAATCATTTATCATCAATCATAAATCATCAATCATCAATCATCAATCATCAATCATCAATCATCAATCATCATTCATCAATCATCAATCATCAATCATCAATCATCAATCATCAATTATCAATCATCAATCATCAATCATCAATCATCAATCATCAATCAACCACCAATCATCAATCATCAATTATCAATCATCAATCATCAATCATCAATCATCAATTAACAATCATCAATCATCAATCATCAATCATCAATCATCAATCATCAATCATCAATTCTCAATCATCAATCATCAATCATCAATCATCACTCACCAATCATCAATCAGTAATCATCAATCATCAATCATCAATCATTAATCATCAATCATCAATCATTAATCATCAATCATCAATCATCAATCATGAATCATCAATCATGAATCATCAATCATCAATCATCAATCATCAATCATCAATCATCAATCATCTATCATCAATCATCAATCATCAATTATCAATCATCAATCATCAATCATCAATCATCAATCATCAATCATCAATCATCAATCATCAATCATCAATCATCAATCATCAATCATCAATCATCAATCATCAATCATCAATCATCAATCATCAATCATCAATCATCAATCATCAATCATCAATCATCAATCATCAATCATCAATCATCAATAATCAATCATCAATCATCAATCATCAATCATCAATCATCAATCATCAATCATTAATCATCAATCATCAATCATCAATCATCAATCATCAATCATCAATCATCAATCATCAATCATCAATCATCAATCATCAATCATCAATCATTAATCATCAATCATCAATCATCAATCATGAATCATCAATCATCAATCATCAATCATCAATCATCAATCATCCATCATCAATCATCCATCATCAATCATCAATCATCAATCATCAATCATCAATCATCAATCATCTATCATTAGTCATCAATCACCAATCATCAATCATCAATAATCAGTCATCAGTCATCAATCATCAATCATCAATCATCAATCATCAATCATCAATCATCAATCATCAATCATCAATCATCAATCATCAATCATCAATAATCAATAATCAATCATCAATCATCAATCATCAATCATCAATCATCAATCATCAATCATCAATCATCAATCATAAATCATCAATCATCAAGCATCAATCATCAATCATCAATCATCAATCATTAATCATCAATCATCAATCATCAATCATCAATCATCAATCATCAATCATCAATCATCAATAATCAATCATCAATCATCAATCATCAATAATCCATCATCAATCATCAATCATCAATCATCAATCATCAATCATCAATCAATCATCAATCATCAATCATCAATCATCTTTCATCAATCATCAATCATCAATTATCAATCATCAATCATAAATCAGCAATCATCAATCATCAATCATCAATCATCAATCATCAATCATCAATCATCAATCATCAATCATCAATCATCAATCATCAATCATTAATCATCAATCATCAATCATCGATTATCAATCATCAATCATCAATCATCATTCATCAATCATCAATCATCAATCATTCATCATTAGTCATCAATCATCAATCATCAATCATCAATAATCAGTCATCAGTCATCAATCATCAATCATCAATCATCAATCATCAATCATCAATCATCAATCATCAATCATCAATCATCAATCATCAATCATCAATCATCAATCATCAATCATCAATCATCAACCATCAATCATCAATCATCAATCATCAATCATCAATCATCAATCATCAATCATCAATCATGAATCATGAATCATCAATCATCAATCATCAATCATCAATCATCAATCATCAATCATCAATCAGCAATCATCAATCATCAATCATCAATCATCAATCATCAATCATCAATCATCAATCATCATTCATCCATCATCAATCATCAATCATGAATCATCAGTCATCAATCATCAATCCACATTTATCAATCATCAATCATCAATCATCAATCATCAATAATCAGTCATCAGTCATCAATCATCAATCATCAATCATCAATCATCAATCATCAATCATCAATCATGAATCATCAATCATCAATCATCAATCATCAATCATCAATCATCAATCATCGATTATCAATCATTAACCATCAATCGTCATTCATCAATCATCAATCATCAATCATCTATCATTAGTCATCAATCATCAATCATCAATCATCAATAATCAGTCATCAGTCATCAATCATCAATCATCAATCATCAATCGTCAATCATCAATCATCAATCATGAATCATCAATCATCAATCATCAATCATCAATCATCAATCATCAATCATCAATCATCAATCATCAATCATCAATCATCAATCATCAATCATCAATCATCAATCATCAATCATCAATCATCAATCATCAATCATCAATCATCAATCATCAATCATCAATCATCAACCATCAATCATCAATCATCAATCATCAATCATCAATCATCAATCATCAATCATCAATCATCAATCATCAATCATCAATCATCAATCATCAATCATCAATCATCAATCATCAATCATCAATCATCAATCATCAATCATCAATCATCAATCATCAATCATCAATCATCAATCATCAATCATCAATCATCAATCATCAATCATCAATCATCAATCATCAATCATCAGTCATCAATCATCAATCATCAATCATCAATCACCAATCATCAATCATCAATCATCAATCATCAATCATCAATCATCAATCATCAATCATCAATAATCAATCATTAATCATCAATCATCAATAATCAATAATCAATAATCAATAATCAATCATCAATCATCAATCATTAATCATCAATCATCAATCATCAATCATGAATCATGAATCATCAATCATCAATCATCAATCATCAATCATCAATCATCAATCACAAATCATCAATCATCAATCATCAATCATCAATCATCAATCAATCATCAATCATCAAACACAGTTAATCAATCGCCACTGTTCAATCATCAATCATCAATCATCAATCATGAATAATCAATAATCAATCATTTATCATCAATCATAAATTATCAATCATTAATCATCAATCATTAATTATCAATCATCAATCATCAATCATCAATCATCAATCATCAATCATCAATCATCAATCATCAATCATCAATCATCAATCATCAATCATCAATCATCAATCATCAATCAACAATCATCAATCATCAATCATCAATCATCAATCATCAATCATCAATCATCAATCATCAATCATCAATCATCAATCATCAATCATCAACCACCAATCATCAATCATCAATCATCAATCATCAATCATCAATCATCAATCATCAATCATCAATCATCAATCATCAATCATCAATCATTAATCATCAATCATCAATAATCAATAATCAATCATCAATCATCAATCATCAATCATTAATCATCAATCATCAATCATCAATCATCAATCATGAATCATCAATCATCAATCATCAATCATCAATCATCAATCATCAATCATCAATCATCAATCATCAATCATCCATCATCAATCATCCATCATCAATCATCAATCACCAATCATCAATAATCAATCATCAATCACCTATCATTAGTCATCAATAATCAATCATCAATCATAAATTATCAGTCATCAGTCATCAATCATCAATCATCAATCATCAATCATCAATCATCAATCATCAATCATCAATCATCAATCATCAATCATCAATCATCAATCATCAATCATCAATCATCAATCATCAATCATCAATCATCAATCATCAATCATCAATCATCAATCATCAATCATCAATCATCAATCATCAATCATCAAGCATCACTCATCAATTATCAATCATCAATCATTAATCTTCAATCATCAATCATCAATCATCAATCATCAATCATCAATCATCAATCATCAATCATCAATCATCAATCATCAATCATGCATCATCAATAATCAATCATCAATCATCAATCATCAATCATCAATCATCAATCATCAATCATCAATCATCAATCATCAATCATCAATCAATCATCAATCATCAATCATCAATCATCAATCATCAATCATCAATCATCAATCATCAATCATCAATCATAAATCATCAATCATCAATCATCAATCATCAATCATCAATCATAAATCATAAATCATCAATCATCAATCATCAATCATTAATCATCAATCATCAATCATCGAATATCAATCATTAACCATCAATCGTCAATCATCAATCATCAATCATCTATCATTATTCATCAATCATCAATCATCAATCATCAATAATCAGTCATCAGTCATCAATCATCAATCATCAATCATCAATCATCAATCATCAATCATCAATCATCAATCATCAATCATCAATCATCAATCATCAATCATCAATCATCAATCATTAATCATCAATCATCAATCATCAATCATCAATCATCAATCATCAATCATCAATCATCAATCATCAATCATCAATCATCAATCATCAATTATCAATCATCAATCATCAATCATCAATCATCATTCATCAATCATCAATCATCTATAATCAATCATGAATCATCAATCATCAATCATCAATCCTCAATCATCAATCATCAATCATCAATCATCAATCATCAATCATCAATCATCAATCATCAATCATCAATCATCAATTATCAATCATCAATCATCAATCAATCATCAATCATCAATCACAGTTAATCAATCGCCACTGTTCAATCATCAATCATCAATCATCAATCATCAATCATGAATCATCAATCATCAATCATTTATCATCAATCATAAATCATCGATCACTAATCATCAATCATTAATTTTCAATCATCAATCATCAATCATCAATCATCAATCATGAATCATCAATCATCAATCATCAATCATCAATCATCAATCATCAATCATCAATCATCAATCATCAATCATCAATCATCAATCATCAATCATCAATCATCAATCATCAATCATCAATCATCAATCATCAATCATCAATCATCAATCATCAATCATCAATCATCAACCATTAATCATCAATCATCAATCATCAATCATCAATCATCAATCATCAATCATCAACCATCAATCATTTATCATCAATCATTTATCATCAATAGGCAATCGTAAACCACCAATCATCAATCATCAATAGTCAATAATGAATCATCAATCATCAATATTCAATCATCAATCTTCAATCATCAATCATCAATCATCAATCTTCAATTATCAATCATCAATCATCAAACATGAATCAACAATCATCAATCTTCAATCATCAATCATCAATAATCAATTATCAATCATCAATCAACAATCATCAATCATCAATCATCAATCATCAATCATCAATCATCAACCATTAATCATCAATCATCAATCATCAATTATCATTCATCAATCATCAATCATCAATCATATATCATCAATCATCAATCATCAATCATCAATCATCAATCATCAATCGTCAATCATCAAACATCAAACATCAAACATCAATCATCAATCATCAATCATCAATCATCAATCATCAATCATCAATCATCAATCATCAATCATCAATCATCAATCATCAATCATCAATCATCAATCATCAATCATCAATCATCAATTATCAATCATCAATCGTCAATCATCAATCATCAATCATCAATCATCAATCATGAATAATTTACCATCAGTAGTCAATCATGAACAATCAATGATCAATAATCAATCAATCATCAATCATCAATCATCAATCATCAATCATCAATCATCAATCATCAATCAATCATCAATCATCAATCACAGTTAATCATTCATCAATCATCAATCACCACTGTTCAATCATCAATCATCAATCATCAATCATCAATCATCAATTATCAATTATCAATCATCAATCATCAATCATCAATCATCAATCCTCAATCATCAATCATAAATGATCAATCTTCAATCATCAATCATCAATCATCAATCTTCAATCTTCAATCATCAATCATCAATCATCAATCATCAATCATCAATCATCAATCATCAATCATCAATCATCAACCATCAATCATCAATCATCAATTATCAATCATCAATCATCAATCATCAATATATCATCAATCATCAATTATCAATCATCAATCATCAATCATCAATCATCAATCATCAATCATCAATCATCAATAATCAATCATCAATCATCAATCATCCATCATCAATCATCAATCATCAATCATCAATCATCAAACATCAATCAACAATCATCAATCTTCAATCATCAATCATCAATCATCAATCATCAATCATCAATAATCAACCATCAATCATCAATCATAAATTATCAATCATCAATCATCAATTACCGATCATCAATCATCAATATTCAATCATCAATCTTCAATCATCAATCACCTATCATCAATCATCAATCATCAATCATTTATTATCAATCATCAATCATCAATGTCTAATCCTCAATCATCAATCATCAATCATCAATCATCAATCATCAATCATCGATCATCAATCATCAATCATCAATCATCAATCATCAATAATCACTCATCAATAATCAATCATCAATCATCAATCATCAATCATCAATCATCAATCATCAATCCTCAATCATCAATCATAAATGATCAATCTTCAATCATCAATCATCAATCCTCAATCTTCAATCTTCAATCATCAATCATCAATCATCAATCATCAATCATCAATCATCAATCATCAATCATCAATCATCAATCATCAATCATCAATCATCAATCATCAATCATCAATCATCAATCATCAATCATCAATCATCAATATATCATCAATCATCAATTATCAATCATCAATCATCAATCATCAATCATCAATCATCTATCATCAATCATCAATCATCAATCATCAATCATCAATCATCAAACATCAATCAACAATCATCAATCTTCAATCATCAATCATCAATCATCAATCATCAATAATCAACCATCAATCATCAATCATAAATTATCAATCATCAATCATCAATTACCAATCATCAATCATCAATATTCAATCATCAATCTTCAATCATCAATCACCTATCATCAATCATCAATCATCAATCATCAATCATCAATCATCAATCATTTATTATCAATCATCAATCATCAATGTCTAATCCTCAATCATCAATCATCAATCATCAATCATCAATCATCAATCATCGATCATCAATCATCAATCATCAATCATCAATCATCAATCATCAATAATCACTCATCAATCATCAATCATCAATCATCAATCATCACTCATCAATCATCAATCATCAATCATCAATCATCAAACATCAATCAACAATCATCAATCTTCAATCATCAATCATCAATCCTCAATCATCAATAATCAACCATCAATCATCAATCATAAATTATCAATCATCAATCATCAATCATCAATTACCAATCATCAATCACCAATATTCATTCATCAATCTTCAATCATCAATCACCTATCATCAATCATCAATCATCAATCATCAATCATCAATCATCAATCATTTATTATCAATCATCAATCATCAATTTCTAATCCTCAATCATTAATAATCAATCATCAATCATCAATCATCAATCATCAACCCTCAATCATCAATCATCAATCATCAATCATCAATCATCAATCATCAATCATCAATCATCAATCATCAATCGTCAATAATCAATCATCAATCATCAATCATCAATCATAAATCATCAATCATCAATCATCAATCATCAATCATCAATCAATCATCAATCATCAATCATCAATCATCAATAATCAATCATCAATCATCAATCATCAATCATCAATCATCGATCATCAATCATCAATCATCAATCATCAATCATCAATCATCAATAATCAATCATCAATCATCAATCATCAATCATCAATCATCAATCATCAATCATCAATGTCCAATAATCAATCATCAATCATCAATCAACAGTAACTAATCATCAATCATCGGTCATCAATCTTCAATCATCAATCATCAATCATCAATCATCAATCATCAATCATCAATAATCAATCATCAATCATCAATCATCAATCATCAATCATCAATCATCAATCATCAATCATCAATCAGCAATCATCAATAATCAATCATCAATCATCAATCATCAATCATCAATCATTAATCATCAATCATCACTCATCAATCATCAATCATCAATCATCAATCATCAATCATCGATCATCAATCATCGATCATCAATCATCAATCATCAATCATCGATCATCAATCATCAATCAGCAATCATCAATCATCAATCATCAATCATCAATCATCAATCATCAATTATCAATCATCAATCATCAATCGTCAATCATCAATCATCAATCATCAATTATCAATTATCAATCATCAATCAACAATCATCAATCATCAATCATCAATCATCAACTATTAATCATCAATCATCAATCATCAATTATCAATCATCAATCATCAATCATCAATAATCAATCATATATCATCAATCATCAATCATCAATCATCAATCATCAATCATCAATCGTCAATCATCAAACATCAAACATCAATCATCAATCATCAATCATTAATCATCAATCATCAATCATCAATCATCAATCATCAATCATCAATCATCAATCATCAATCATCAATCATCAATCATCAATCATCAATCATCAATCATCAATCATCAATCATCAATCATCAATCGTCAATCATCAATCATCAATCATAAATCATCAATCATCAAACATGAATCATGAATCATTTACCCATCAGTAGTCAATCATCAACAATCAATGATCAATAATTAATCTTCAATCCTCAATCAAGAATCAGTTGTCATCAAATATAAATCATCAAATATCAAGAATAAGTCATTAATCTTCAATCATGAATTATCAAACATCAATCAGGAATCATCAATCATCAATCATCCGACATTCATCATTAAATCTCGATATTCAGACACCGATCATCAATATTCAACCATTAATTATCAATCATCGATCGTCAATCATCAATCATCATTCATCAATCATCAATCATAAATTAGCAATCATCAATCATCAATCATCAATCATCAACCATTAATCATCAATCATTAATCTTCAATCATCAATTATCAATCATCATTCATCAATCATTAATCATCAATCGTCAATCATCAACCATCAATCATCAATCATCAATCATTAATCATCAATCATCAATCATCAATCATCAATCATCAATCATCAATCATCAATCATCAATCATTATCATCAATCATCAATCATCAATCATCAATCATCAATCATCAATCATCAAACATCAATCAACAATCATCAATCTTCAATCATCAATCATCAATCCTCAATCATCAATAATCAACCATCAATCATCAATCATAAATTATCAATCATCAATCATCAATCATCAATTACCAATCATCAATCACCAATATTCAATCATCAATCTTCAATCATCAATCACCTATCATCAATCATCAATCATCAATCATCAATCATCAATCATCAATCATCAATCATCAATCTTCAATCATTTATTATCAATCATCAATCATCAATTTCTAATCCTCAATCATTAATCATGAATCATCAATCATCAATCATCAATCATCAATCATCAATCATCAATCATCAATCATCAATCATCAATCATCAATCATCAATCATCAATCGTCAATAATCAATCATCAATCATCAATCATCAATCATAAATCATCAATCATCAATCATCAATCATCAATCATCAATCATCAATCAATCATCAATCATCAATCATCAATCATCAATCATCAATAATCAATCATCAATCATCAATCATCAATCATCGATCATCAATCATCAATCATCAATCATCAATCATCAATCATCAATAATCAATCATCAATCATCAATGTCCAATAATCAATCATCAATCATAAATCAACAGTAACTAGTCATCAATCATCGGTCATCAATCTTCAATCATCAATCATCAATCATCAATCATCAATCAACAATCATCAATCATCAATCATCAATCATCAATCATCAATCAGCAATCAGCAATAATCAATCATCAATCATCAATCATCAATCATCAATCATCAATCATTAATCATCAATCATCACTCATCAATCAACAATCATCAATCATCAATCATCAATCATCAATCATCAATCATCAATCATCAATCATCAATCATCAATCATCAATCATC
This sequence comes from Stratiomys singularior, assembly GCA_954870665.1. Taxonomy (NCBI): domain Eukaryota; kingdom Metazoa; phylum Arthropoda; class Insecta; order Diptera; family Stratiomyidae; genus Stratiomys; species Stratiomys singularior. The sequence continues at coordinate 32,563 of CATOZT010000007.1, forward strand.
AATCATCAATCATCAATCATCAATCATCAATCATCGATCATCAATCATCAATCATCAATCATCAATCATCAATCATCAATCATCAATCATCAATCATCAATCATCAATCATCAATCATCAATCATCAATCATCAATCATCAATCATCAATCATCAATCATCAATCATCAATCATCAATCGTCAATCATCAATCATCAATCATCAATCATCAATTATCAATCATCAATCAACAATCATCAATCATCAATCATCAACCATCAATCATCAACCATTAATCATCAATCATCAATCATCAATTATCAATCATCAATCATCAATAATCAATCATATATCATCAATCATCAATCATCAATCATCAATCATCATTCATCAATCATCAATCATCAATCGTCAATCATCAAACATCAAACATCAATCATCAATCATTAATCATCAATCATTAATCATCAATCATCAATCATCAATCATCAATCATCAATCATCAATCATCAATCATCAATCATCAATCATCAATCATCAATCATCAATCATCAATCATCAATCGTCAATCATCAATCATCAATCATCAATCATCAATCATCAATCATCAATCATCAATCATGAATCATTTACCATCAGTAGTCAATCATCAACAATCAATGATCAATAATCAATCTTCAATCCTCAATCAAGAATCAGTTGTCATCAAATATCAATCATCAAATATCAAGAATAAGTCATTAATCTTCAATCATGAATTATCAAACATCAATCAGGAATCATCAATCATCAATCATCCGACATTCATCATTAAATCTCGATATTCAGACACCGATCATCAATATTCAACCATTAATTATCAATCATCGATCGTCAATCATCAATCATCATTCATCAATCATCAATCATCAATCAGCAATCATCAATCATCAATCATGAATCATCAATCATCAATCATCAACCATTAATCATCAATCATTAACCATCAATCATCAATTATCAATCATCATTCATCCATCATTAATCATCAATCGTCAATCATCAACCATCAATCATCAATCATCAATCATTAATCATCAATCATCAATCATCAGTCATCAGTCATCAGTCATCAGTCATCAGTCATCAATCATCAATTATCAATCATCAATCATCAATCATCCATCATCAATCATCAATCATTTACCATCAATATTCAATCATCAATCATCAATCATCAATCTTCAATCATCAATCATCAATCATCAGTCACTCATCATCAATCATCGGTCATCAATCTTCACTCATCAATCATCAATAATCAATGCTCGATCATCAACCATCAATCATCAATCATCATTCATCAGTCATCAATGATCAATCATCAACCATCAATCATCAATCATGAACCATCAATCATCAATCTTCAATCATCAATCATTTACCATCAATATTCAATCATCAATCATCAACCAACAATCTTCAATCATCAATCATCAGTCACTCATCATCAATCATCGGTCATCAATCTTCACTCATCAATCATCAATAATCAATCATCACTCATCAATCATCAAACATCAATAATCAATCTTCAATCATCAATCATCAATCACCAATCATCGATCATCAATCATCAATTATCAATCATCAATCATCAATCATCAATCATCAATCATCAATCATCAATCATCAATCATCAATCATCAATCATCAATCATCAATCATCAATCATCAATCATCAATCATCAATCATCAATCATCAATCATCAATCAACAATCATCAATCATCAGCCATCAATCATCAATCGTCAATCACCAATCATCATTCATCAATCATCAATCATCAATCATCAATCATCAATCATCAATCATCAGTCATCAATCATCAATCATCAATCATCAATCATCAATCATCAATCATCAATCATCAATCATCAATCATCAATCATCAATCATTAATCATCAATCATCAATCATCAATCATCAATCATCAATCATCAATCATCAATCATCAATCATCAATCATCAATCATCAATCTTCAAGCATCAATCATTAATCATCAATCATCAATCATCAATCATCAATCATCAATCATCAATCATCAATCATCCATCATCAATCATCAATCTTCAAGCATCAATCATTAATCATCAATCATCAATCATCAATCATCAATCATCAATCATCAATCTTCAATCATCAAACATCAATCATTAACCATAAATCATCATTCATCAATTATCAATCATCAATAATCAACCACCAATCATCAATCATCAATCATCAATTATCAATCATCAATCATCAATCATCTATCATTAATCATCAATCATCAATCATCAATCATCAATCATCAATCATCAATCATCAATGATCAATCATCAATCAACAAGCATCAATCATCAATCATCAGTCATCAATCATCAATCATCAATCTTCAATCATCAATCATCAATCATCATTCATCAATCATCATTCATCAATCATCAGTCATCAATAGTCAACCATCAATCATCAAGCATCAATCATCAATTATCAATCATCAATCATCAATCATCTATCATTAATCATCAATCATCAATCATCAATCATCAATCATCAATCATTTACCATCAGTAGTCAATCATCAACCATTAATCATCAATAATCAATCTTCAATCTTCAATAATGAATCAGTTGTCAATAATCATCAATCATTAATTATCAAGAATCAGTCATTAATCTTTAATCAGGAATTATCAAACATCAATCAGGAATCATCAATCAACCGACATTTATTATTTAATCTCGATATTCAGACATCGATCATCAATATTCAACCATTAATTATCAATCATCAATCATCAATCATCAATCATCAATCATCAATCGTCAATCATCGATCGTCAATCATCAATCATCATTCATCAATCATGAATCATCAATCATCAACTATCAATCATCAATCATCAATCATCAATCATCAATCATCAATCATCAATCATCAATCATCAATCATCAATCATCAATCATCAATCATCAATCATCATTCATCAATCATCGGTCATCAATCTTCAATCATCAATCATCAATCATCAATCATGCATTATCAATCATCAATCATCAATCATCAGTCATCAATCATCAATCATCAATCATCAATCATCAATCATTTACCATCAGGTGTCAATCATCAACAATCAATCATCAATAATCAATCTTCAATCCTCAACCATGAATCAGTTGTCATCAAATATCAATCATCAAACATGAAGAATAAGTCATTAATCTTCAATCATGAATTATCAGACATCAATCAGGAATCATCAATCATACGACATTAATCAATTAATCTCGATATTCAGACACCGATCATCAATATTCAACCATTAATTATCAATCATCGATCGTCAATCATCAATCATCATTCATCAATCATCAATCATCAATCATCAATCATCAATTATCAATCATCAATCATCAATCATCAATCATCAATCATCAATCATCGAATATCAATCATTAACCATCAATCGTCATTCATCAATCATCAATCATCAATCATCTATCATTAGTCATCAATCATCAATCATCAATCATCAATAATCAGTCATCAGTCATCAATCATCAATCATCAATCATCAATCATCAATCATCAATCATCAATCATCAATCATCAATCATCAATCATCAATCATCAATCATCAATCATCATTCATCAATCATCAATCATCAATCATCAATCATCAATCATCAATCATCAATCATCAATCATCAATCATCAATCATCAATCATCAATCATCAATCATCAATCATCATTCATCAATCATCAATCATCAATAATCAATCATGAATCATCAATCATCAATCATCAATCCTCAATCATCAATCATCAATCATGAATCATCAATTATCAATCATCAATCATCAATCATCTATCAATCATCAATCACAGTTAATCAATCGCCACTGTTCAATCATCAATCATCAATCATCAATCATGAATCATCAATCATCAATCATTTATCATCAATCATAAATCATCAATCATTAATCATCAATCATTAATTATCAATCATCAATCATCAATCATCAATCATCAATCATCAATCATCAATCGTCAACTATTATCATCAATCATCAATCATCAATCATCAATGAATAACCATCAATCATTTATCATCAATCATATATGGTCAATAGGCAATCGTAAACCATCAATCATCAATCATCAATAGTCAATAATGAATCATCAATCACTCAATATTCAATCATCAATCTGCAATCATCAATCATCAATCATCAATCTTCAATTATCAATCATCAATCATCAAACATGAATCAACAATCATCAATCTTCAATCATCAATCATCAATCATCAATCATCAATCATCAATAATCAATAATCAACCATCATCATCAATCATCAATCATCAATCATCAATCATTAATCATATATCATCAATCATCAATCATCAGTCATCAATCATCAATCATCAATCATCAATAATCAATCATGAATCATCAATCATCAATCATCAATCATCAATCATCAATCATCAATCATCAATCATCGATCATCAATCATCAATCAATCATCAATCATCAATCATCAATCAATCATCAATCATCAATCACAGTTAATCAATCATCAATCATCAATCACCACTGTTCAATCATCAATCATCAATCATCAATCATCAATCATCAATTATCAATTATCAATCATCAATCATCAATCATCAATCATCAATCATCAATCCTCAATCATCAATCATAATGATCAATCTTTAATCAATCATCAATCATCAATCATCAATCATCAATCATCAATCATCAATCATCAATCATCAATCATCAATCATCAATCATCAATCATCAATCATCAATCATCAATCATCAATCATCAATATATCATCAATCATCAATTATCAATCATCAATCATCATCATCATCATCAATCATCAATAATCAATCATCAATCATCAATCATCAATCATCAATCATCAATCATCAATCATCAATCATCAATCATCAATCACCAATCATCAATCATCAATCATCTATCATCAATCATCAATCATCAATCATCAATCATCAATCATCAATCATCAATCATCAATCATCAACATCAATCAACAATCATCAATCTACAATCATCAATCATCAATCATAAATTATCAATCATCAATCATCAATTACCAATCATCAATCATCAATATTCAATCATCAATCTTCAATCATCAATCACCTATCGTCAATCATCAATCATCAATCATCAATCATTTATTATCAATCATCAATCATCAATGTCTAATCCTCAATCATCAATCATCAATCATCAATCATCAATCATCGATCATCAATCATCAATCATCAATCATCAATCATCAATCATCAATCATCAATCATCAATCATCAATCATCAATCATCAATCATCAATCATCAATCATCAATAATCACTCATCAATCATCAATCATCAATCATCAATCATCAATCATCAATCATCAATCATCAATCATCAATCATCAATCATCAAACATCAATCATCAATCATCAATCTTCAATCATCAATCATCAATCCTCAATCATCAATAATAAACCATCAATCATCAATCATAATTATCAATCATCAATCATCAATCATCAATTACCAATCATCAATCATCAATATTCAATCATCAATCTTCAATCATCAATCACCTATCATCAATCATCAATCATCAATCATCAATCATCAATCATCAATCATTTATTAACAATCATCATCATCAATGTCTAATCCTCAATCATTAATCATCAATCATCAATCATCAATCATCAATCATCAATCATCAATCATCAATCATCAATCAATCATCAATCATCAATCATCAATCATCAATAATCAATCGTCAATAATCAATCATCAATCATCAATCATCAATCATAAATCATCAATCATCAATCATCATCAATCATCAATCATCAATCAATCATCAATCATCAATCATCAATCATCAATCATCAATAATCAATCATCAATCATCAATCATCAATCATCAATCATCAATCATCAATCATCAATCATCAATCATCAATCAATCAATCATCAATCATCAATCATCAATCATCAATAATCAATCATCAATCATCAATCATCAATCATCAATGTCCAATAATCAATCATCAATCATCAATCAACAGTAACTAATCATCAATCATTTGTCATCAATCTTCAATCATCAATCATCAATCATCAATCATCAATCATCAATCATCAATCATCAATCATCAATCATCAATCATCAATCATCAATCAGCAATCATCAATAATCAATCAGCAATCATCAATCATCAATCATCAATCATTAATCATCAATCATCACTCATCAATCATCAATCATCAATCATCAATCATCAATCATCAATCATCAATCATCAATCATCAATCATCAATCATCGATCATCAATCATCAATCAGCAATCATCAATCATCAATCATCAATCATCAATCATCAATCATCAATCATCAATCATCAATCATCAATCATCAATCATCAATCATCAATCATCAATCATCAATCATCAATCATCAATCATCAATCGTCAATCATCAATCATCAATCATCAATCATTAATCATCAATCATCAATTATCAATCATCAATCATCAATCATCAATCACCAATCATCAATAATCAATCATCCATCATCAATCATCAATCATCAATCATCAATCATCAATCATCAATCATCAATCATCAATCATCAATTATCAATCATCAATCAACAATCATCAATCATCAATCATCAATCATCAATCATCAATCATCAACCATTAATCATCAATCATCAATCATCAATTATCAATCATCAATCAACAATCATCAATCATATATCATCAATCATCAATCATCAATCATCAATCATTCATCATCAATGATCAATCATCAATCGTCAATCATCAAACATCAAACATCAATCATCAATCATCAATCATCAATCATTAATCATCAATCATCAATCATCAATCATCAATCATCAATCATCAATCATCAATCATCAATCATCAATCATCAATCATCAATCATCAATCATCAATCATCAATCATCAATCGCCAATCATCAATCATCAATCATCAATCATCAATCATCAATCATGAATCATTTACCATCAGTAGTCAATCATCAACAATCAATGATCAATAATCAATCTTCAATCCTCAATCATGAATCAGTTGTCATCAAATATCAATCATCAAATATCAAGAATAAGTCATTAATCTTCAATCATGAATTATCAAACATCAATCAGGAATCATCAATCATCAATCATCAATCACCAATCATTAATCATCAATCATCAATTATCAATCATCAATTATCAATCATCAATCATCAATCATCAATCATCAATCATCAATCATCAATCATCAATCATCAATCATCAATCATCAATCATCAATCATCAATCATTAATCATTAATCGTCAATCATCAACCATCAATCATCAATCATCAATCATTAATCATCAATCATCAATCATCAATCATCAATCATCAATCATCAATCATCAATCATCAATCATCAATCATTAATCATCAATCATCAATCATCAATCATCAATCATCAATCATCAATCATCAATCATTAATCATCAATCATCAATCATCAACCATCAATCATCAATCATCAATCATTAATCATCAATCATCAATCATCAATCATCAATCATCAATCATCAATCATCAATCATCAATCATCAATCATCAATCATCAATCATTTATCATCAATCATCAATCATCAATCATCAATCCTTAATCATCAATCATCAATCATCAATCATCAGTCATCAGTCATCAGTCATCAGTCATCAGTCATCAATCATCAATTATCAATCATCAATCATCAATCATCCATCATCAATCATCAATTATTTACCATCAATTATTCAATCATCAACCATCAATAATCAATCATCATTCATCAGTCATCACTGATCAATCATCAAGCATCAATCATCAATCATGAACCATCAATCATCAATCATCAATCATTTACCATCAATATTCAATCATCAATCATCAATCATCAATCTTCAATCATCAATCATCAGTCATTCATCATCAATCATCGGTCATCAATCTTCACTCATCAATCATCAATAATCAATGCTCGATCATCAACCATCAATCATCAATCATCATTCATCAGTCATCAATGATCAATCATCAACCATCAATCATCAATCATGAACCATCAATCATCAATCATCAATCATCAATCATCAATCATCAATCATTAATCATTAATCGTCAATCATCAACCATCAATCATCAATCATCAGTCATTAATCATCAATCATCAATCATCAATCATCAATCATCAATCATCAATCATCAATCATCAATCATCAATCATAAATCATTTATTATCAATCATCAATCATCAATCATCAATCCTTAATCATCAATCATCAATCATCAATCATCAGTCATCAGTCATCAGTCATCAGTCATCAATCATCAATTATCAATCATCAATCATCAATCATCCATCATCAATCATCAATCATTTACCATCAATTATTCAATCATCAACCATCAATAATCAATCATCATTCATCAGTCATCACTGATCAATCATCGACCATCAATCATCAATCATGAACCATCAATCATCAATCATCAATCATTTACCATCAATATTCAATCATCAATCATCAATCATCAATCTTCAATCATCAATCATCAGTCACTCATCATCAATCATCGGTCATCAATCTTCACTCATCAATCATCAATAATCAATGCTCGATCATCAACCATCAATCATCAATCATCATTCATCAGTCATCAATGATCAATCATCAACCACCAATCATCAATCATGAACCATCAATCATCAATCATCAATCATCAATCATTTACCATCAATATTCAATCATCAATCATCAACCATCAATCTTCAATCATCAATCATCAATCATCAATCATCAGTCACTCATCATCAATCATCGGTCATCAATCTTCACTCATCAATCATCAATAATCAATGCTCGATCATCAACCATCAATCATCAATCATCATTCATCAGTCATCAATGATCAATCATCAACCATCAATCATCAATCATGAACCATCAATCATCAATCATCAATCATCAATCATTTACCATCAATATTCAATCATCAATCATCAACCATCATTCTTCAATCATCAATCATCAATCATCAGTCACTCATCAACAATCATCGGCCATCAATCTTCACTCATCAATCATCAATAATCAATCAACACTCATCAATCATCAAACATCCATAATCAATCTTCAATCATCAATCATCAATTACCAATCATCGATCATCAATCATCAATCATCAATCATCAATCATCAATCATCAATCATCAATCATCAATCATCAATCATCAATCATCAATCATCAATCATCAATCATCAATCATCAATCATCAATCAACAATCATCAATCATCAACCATCAGTCATCAATCGTCAATCATCAATCATCATTCATCAATCATCAATCATCAATCATCAATCATCAGTCATCAATCATCAATCATCAATCATCAATCATCAATCATCAATCATCAATCATCAATCATCAATCATCAATCATCAATCATCAATCATCAATCTTCAAGCATCAATCATTAATCATCAATCATCAATCATCAATCAACAGTCATCAATCATCAATCATCAATCATCAATCATCAATCATCAATCATCAATCATCAATCATCAATCATCAATCATCAATTATCAATCATCAATCATCAATCATCAATCATCAATCATCTATCATCAATCATCAATCATCAATCGTCAATCATCAATCATCAATCATCAATCATCAATCAACAATCATCAATCATCAATCATCAACCATCAATCATCAATCATCAATCATCAATCATCAATCATCAATCATCAATCATCAATCATCAATCATCTATCATCAATCATCAACCATTAATCATCAATCATCAATCATCAATCATCAATTATCAATCATCAATCATCAATCATCAATCATCAATCATCAATCATCAATCATCAATCATCAATCATCAATCATCAATCATCAATCATCAATCATCAATCATCAATCACCAATCATCAATCATTAACCATAAGTCATCATTCATCAATCATCAATCATCAATAATCAACCACCAATTATCAATCATCAATCATCAATTATCAATCATCAATCATCTATCATTAATTATCAATCATCAATCATCAATCATCAATCATCAATCATCAATCATCAATCATCAATCATTAACCATAAGTCATCATTCATCAATCATCAATCATCAATAATCAACCACCAATTATCAATCATCAATCATCAATTATCAATCATCAATCATCTATCATTAATTATCAATCATCAATCATCAATCATCAATCATCAATCATCAATCATCAATCATCAATCATCAATCATCAATCATCAATCATCAATCATCAATCATCAATCATCAATCATCAATTATCAATCATCAATCATCAATCATTAACCATAAGTCATCATTCATCAGTCATCAATCATCAATAATCAACCACCAATTATCAATTATCAATCATCAATCATCAATCATCAATCATCAATCATCAATCATCAATCATCAATCATCAATCATCAATCATCAATCATCAATCATCAATCATCAATCATCAATCATCAATCGTCAATCATCAATCATCAATCATCAATCATCAATCATCAATCATCAATCATCAATCATCAACCATCAATCATCAATCATCAATCATCAATCATCAATCATCAATCATCAATCATCAATCATCAATCATCAATCATCAATCATCAATCATCTATCATCAATTATCAACCATTAATCATCAATCATCAATCATCAATCATCAATTATCAATTATCAATCATCAATCATCAATCATCAATCATCAATCATCAATCATCAATCATCAATTATCAATCATTAATCATCAATCATCAATCATCAATCATCAATCACCAATCATCAATCATTAACCATAAGTCATCATTCATCAATCATCAATCATCAATAATCAACCACCAATTATCAATCATCAATCATCAATTATCAATCATCAATCATCAATCATCAATCATCAATCATCAATCATCAATCATCAATCATCAATCATCAATCATCAATCATCAATCATCAATCACCAATCATCAATCATTAACCATAAGTCATCATTCATCAATCATCAATCATCAATAATCAACCACCAATTATCAATCATCAATCATCAGTTATCAATCATCAATCATCAATCATCTATCATTAATTATCAATCATCAATCATCAATCATCAATCATCAACCATCAATCATCAATCATCAATCATCAATCATCAATCATCAATCATCAATCATCAATCATCAATCATCAATCATCAATCATCAATCATCAATCATCAATCATCAATCATCAATCATCTATCATCAATCATCAACCATTAATCATCAATCATCAATCATCAATCATCAATTATCAATCATCAATCATCAATCATGAATCATCAATCATCAATCATCAATCATCAATCATCAATCATCAATCATCAATCATCAATCATCAATCATCAATCATCAATCACCAATCATCAATCATTAACCATAAGTCATCATTCATCAATCATCAATCATCAATAATCAACCACCAATCATCAATCATCAATCATCAATTATCAATCATCAATCATCAATCATCAATCATCAATCATCAATCATCAATCATCAATCATCAATCATCAATCATCAATCATCAATCATCAATTATCAATCATCAATCATCAATCATGCATCATCAATCATCAATCATCAATCATCAATAATCAATCATCAATCATTAATCATCAATCATCAATCATCAATCATCAATCATTTACCATCAGTAGTCGATCATCAACAATCAATCATTAATTTTCAATCTTCAATCCGCAATCATGAATCAGTTGTCATCAAATATCAATCTTCAAATATCAAGAATAAGTCATTAATCTTCAATCATGAATTATCAAACATCAATCAAGAATCATCAATCATCAATTTTCCGACATTAATCATTAAATCTCAATATTCAGACACCGATCATCAATATTCTACCATTAATTATCAATAATCGATCGTCAATCATCAATCATCATTCATCAATCATCAATCATCAATCATCAATCATCAATCATCAATCATCAATCATCAATCATCAATCATCAATCTTCAATCATCAACCATCAATCATTAACCATAAATCATCATTCATCAATTATCAATCATCAATAATCAACCACCAATCATCAATCATCAATCATCAATTATCAATCATCAATCATCAATCATCTATCATTAATCATCAATCATTTATCATCAATCATCAATCATCAATCATCAATGATCAATCATCAATCAACTATCATCAATCATCAATCGTCAGTCATCAATCATCAATCATCAATCTTCAATCATCAATTATCAATCATCATTCATCAATCATCATTCATCAATCATCAATCATCAATAGTCAACCATCAATCATCAAGCATCAATCATCAATCATCAATCATCTATCATTAATCATCAATCATCAATCATCAATCATCAATCATCAATCATTTACCATCAGTAGTCAATCATCAACCATTAATCATCAATAATCAATCTTCAATCTTCAATCATGAATCAGTTGTCAATAATCATCAATCATCAATTATCAAGAATCAGTCATTAATCTTTAATCAGCAATTATCAAATATCAATCAAGAATCATCAATCAACCGACATTTATTATTTAATCTCGATATTCAGACACCGATCATCAATATTCAACCATTAATTATCAATCAATCATCATCAATCATCAATCATCAATCATCAATCGTCAATCATCGATCGTCAATAATCAATCATCATTCATCAATCATCAATCATCAATCATCAACTATCAATCATCAATCATCAATCATCGATCATCAATCATCAATCATCAACCAGCATTCCTCAATCATCAATCATCAGTCATCAATCTTCAATCATCAAACATCAATCATCAATCATGCATTATCAATCATCAATCATCAATCATCAGTCATCAATCATCAATCATCAATCATCAATCATCAATCATTTACCATCAGGTGTCAATCATCAACAATCAATCATCAATAATCAATCTTCAATCCTCAACCATGACTCACTTGTCATCAACTATCAATCATCAAATATGAAGAATAAGTCATTAATCTTCAATCATGAATTATCAGACATCAATCAGGAATCATCAATCATCAATCATACGACATTAATCAATAAATCTCGATATTCAGACACCGATCATCAATATTCAACCATTAATTATCAATCATCGATCGTCAATCATCAATCATCAATCATCAATCATCAATCATCAATCATCAATCATCTATCATCAACCATCAATCATCAATCATCAATCATCAATCATCAATCATCAATCATCAATCATCAATCATCAATCATCAATCATCAATCATCAATCATCAATCATCAATCATCAATCATAAATCATCAATCATCAATCATCAATCAACAATCATCAATCATCAATAATTAACAATTAATCATCAATCATCAATCATCAATCATCAATGATCAATCATCAATCATCAATCATCAATCATCAATCATCAATCATCAATCATCAATCATCAATCATCAATCATCAATCATCAATCATCAATCATCAATCATCAATCATCAATCATCAATCGTCAATCATCAATCATCAATCATCAATCATCAATCATCAATCATTAATCATCAATCATCAATCATCAATCATCAATCATTTACCATCAGGTGTCAATCATCAACAATCAATCATCAATAATCAATCTTCAATCCTCAACCATGAATCAGTTGTCATCAAATATCAATCATCAAATATGAAGAACAAGTCATTAATCTTCAATTATGAATTATCAGACATCAATCAGGAATCATCAATCATCAATCATACGACATTAATCAATAAATCTCGATATTCAGACACCGATCATCAATATTCAACCATTAACTATCAATCATCGCTCGTCAATCATCAATCATCATTAATCAATCATCAATCATCAATCATCAATCATCAATCATCAATTATCAATCATCAATCATCAATCATCAATCATCAATCATCAATCATCAATCATCAATCATCAATCATCAATCATCAATCATCAATCATCAATCATCAATCATCAATCATCAATCATCAATCATCAATCATCAATCATCAATCGTCAATCATCAATCATCAATCATCAATCATCAATCATCTATCATCAACCATCAATCATCAATCATCAATCATCAATCATCAATCATCAATCATCAATCAACAATCATCAATCATCAATAATTAACCATTAATCATCAATCATCAATCATCAGTCATCAGTCATCAGTCATCAGTCGTCAGTTATCAGTCATCAATCATCAATCATCAATCATCAATCATCAATCATCAATCATCACTCATCAATCATCAATCACCAATCATTTACCATCAATATTCAATCACCAATCATCAATCATCAATCTTCAATCTTCAATCATCAGTCACTCATCATCAATCATCGGTCATCAATCTTCAATCATAAATCATCTATAATCAATCATCACTCATCAATCATCAATCATCAATCATCAATCATCAATCATCGATCATCAATCTTCAATCATCAATTAACAATCATCAATCATCAATCATCAATCATCAATCATCAATCATCAATCATCAGTTATCAATCATCAATCATCAATCATAAATCATCTATAATCAATCATCACTCATCAATCATCAATCATCAATCATCAATCATCAATCAACAATCATCAATCATCAATCATCAATCATCGATCATCAATCTTCAATCATCAATCATCAATTAACAATCATCAATCATCAATCATCAATCATCAATCATCAATTATCAATCATCAATCATCAATCATCAATCATCAATCATCAATCATCAATCATCAATCATCAATCACCCATCATCAATCATCAATCATCAATCATCAATCATCAATCATTTATCATCAATCATCAATCATCAATCATCAATCCTTAATCATCAATCATCAATCATCAGTCATCAGTCATCAGTCATCAATCATCAATCATCAATCATCAATCATCAATCATCAATCATACATCATCAATCATCAATCATTTATCATCAATTATTAAATCATCAACCATCAATCATCAATCATCAATAATCAATGCTCGATCATCAACCATCAATAATCAATAATCAATCATCAATCATCAGTCATCAGTGATCAATCATCAACCATCAATCATCAATCATCAACCATCAATCATCAATCATCAATCATCAATCATCAATCATCAATCATCAATCATCAATCATCAATCATCAATTATCAATCATCAATCATCAATCATCAATCATCAATCATCTATCATCAATCATCAATCATCAATCGTCAATCATCAATCATCAATCATCAATCATCAATCAACAATCATCAATCATCAATCATCAACCATCAATCATCAATCATCAATCATCAATCATCAATCATCAATCATCAATCATCAATCATCAATCATCAATCATCAATCATCTATCATCAATCATCAACCATTAATCATCAATCATCAATCATCAATCATCAATTATCAATCATCAATCATCAGTCATCAATCATCAATCATCAATCATCAATCATCAATCATCAATCATCAATCATCAATCATCAATCATCAATCATCAATCACCAATCATCAATCATTAACCATAAGTCATCATTCATCAATCATCAATCATCAATAATCAACCACCAATTATCAATCATCAATCATCAATTATCAATCATCAATCATCTATCATTAATTATCAATCATCAATCATCAATCATCAATCATCAATCATCAATCATTAACCATAAGTCATCATTCATCAATCATCAATCATCAATAATCAACCACCAATTATCAATCATCAATCATCAATTATCAATCATCAATCATCTATCATTAATTATCAATCATCAATCATCAATCATCAATCATCAATCATCAATCATCAATCATCAATCATCAATCATCAATCATCAATCATCAATTATCAATCATCAATCATCAATCATTAACCATAAGTCATCATTCATCAGTCATCAATCATCAATAATCAACCACCAATTATCAATTATCAATCATCAATCATCAATCATCAATCATCAATCATCAATCATCAATCATCAATCATCAATCATCAATCATCAATCATCAATCATCAATCATCAATCATCAATCATCAATCATCAATCATCAATCATCAATCGTCAATCATCAATCATCAATCATCAATCATCAATCATCAATCATCAATCATCAATCATCAATCATCAACCATCAATCATCAATCATCAATCATCAATCATCAATCATCAATCATCAATCATCAATCATTAATCATCTATCATCAATTATCAACCATTAATCATCAATCATCAATCATCAATCATCAA
This sequence comes from Stratiomys singularior, assembly GCA_954870665.1. Classification (NCBI taxonomy): domain Eukaryota; kingdom Metazoa; phylum Arthropoda; class Insecta; order Diptera; family Stratiomyidae; genus Stratiomys; species Stratiomys singularior. The sequence continues at coordinate 49,078 of CATOZT010000007.1, forward strand.
TCATCAATTATCAATTATCAATCATCAATCATCAATCATCAATCATCAATCATCAATCATCAATCATCAATCATTAATCATCAATCATCAATCATCAATCATCAATCACCAATCATCAATCATTAACCATAAGTCATCATTCATCAATCATCAATCATCAATAATCAACCACCAATTATCAATCATCAATCATCAATTATCAATCATCAATCATCAATCATCAATCATCAATCATCAATCATCAATCATCAATCATCAATCATCAATCATCAATCATCAATCATCAATCACCAATCATCAATCATTAACCATAAGTCATCATTCATCAATCATCAATCATCAATAATATACCACCAATTATCAATCATCAATCATCAATTATCAATCATCAATCATCAATCATCTATCATTAATTATCAATCATCAATCATCAATCATCAATCATCAACCATCAATCATCAATCATCAATCATCAATCATCAATCATCAATCATCAATCATCAATCATCAATCATCAATCATCAATCATCAATCATCAATCATCAATCATCAATCATCAATCATCTATCATCAATCATCAACCATTAATCATCAATCATCAATCATCAATCATCAATTATCAATCATCAATCATCAATCATGAATCATCAATCATCAATCATCAATCATCAATCATCAATCATCAATCATCAATCATCAATCATCAATCATCAATCATCAATCATCAATCACCAATCATCAATCATTAACCATAAGTCATCATTCATCAATCATCAATCATCAATAATCAACCACCAATCATCAATCATCAATCATCAATTATCAATCATCAATCATCAATCATCAATCATCAATCATCAATCATCAATCATCAATCATCAATCATCAATCATCAATCATCAATTATCAATCATCAATCATCAATCATGCATCATCAATCATCAATCATCAATCATCAATAATCAATCATCAATCATTAATCATCAATCATCAATCATCAATCATCAATCATTTACCATCAGTAGTCGATCATCAACAATCAATCATTAATTTTCAATCTTCAATCCGCAATCATGAATCAGTTGTCATCAAATATCAATCTTCAAATATCAAGAATAAGTCATTAATCTTCAATCATGAATTATCAAACATCAATCAAGAATCATCAATCATCAATTTTCCGACATTAATCATTAAATCTCAATATTCAGACACCGATCATCAATATTCTACCATTAATTATCAATAATCGATCGTCAATCATCAATCATCATTCATCAATCATCAATCATCAATCATCAATCATCAATCATCAATCATCAATCATCAATCATCAATCTTCAATCATCAACCATCAATCATTAACCATAAATCATCATTCATCAATTATCAATCATCAATAATCAACCACCAATCATCAATCATCAATCATCAATTATCAATCATCAATCATCAATCATCTATCATTAATCATCAATCATTTATCATCAATCATCAATCATCAATCATCAATGATCAATCATCAATCAACAATCATCAATCATCAATCGTCAGTCATCAATCATCAATCATCAATCTTCAATCATCAATCATCAATCATAATTCATCAATCATCATTCATCAATCATCAATCATCAATAGTCAACCATCAATCATCAAGCATCAATCATCAATCATCAATCATCTATCATTAATCATCAATCATCAATCATCAATCATCAATCGTCAATCATCAATCATCAATCATCAATCATCAATCATCTATCATCAACCATCAATCATCAATCATCAATCATCAATTATCAATCATCAATCAACAATCATCAATCATCAATAATTAACCATTAATCATCAATCATCAATCATCAGTCATCAGTCATCAGTCATCAGTTGTCAGTTCATCAATCATCAATCATCTATCATTAATCATCAATCATCAATCATCAATCATCAATCATCAATCATCAATCATTTACCATCAGTAGTCAATCATCAACCATTAATCATCAATAATCAATCTTCAATCTTCAATCATGAATCAGTTGTCAATAATCATCAATCATCAATTATCAAGAATCAGTCATTAATCTTTAATCAGCAATTATCAAATATCAATCAAGAATCATCAATCAACCGACATTTATTATTTAATCTCGATATTCAGACACCGATCATCAATATTCAACCATTAATTATCAATCAATCATCATCAATCATCAATCATCAATCGTCAATCATCGATCGTCAATAATCAATCATCATTCATCAATCATCAATCATCAATCATCAACTATCAATCATCAATCATCAATCATCGATCATCAATCATCAACCAGCATTCCTCAATCATCAATCATCAGTCATCAATCTTCAATCATCAAACATCAATCATCAATCATGCATTATCAATCATCAATCATCAATCATCAGTCATCAATCATCAATCATCAATCACCAATCATTTACCATCAGGTGTCAATCATCAACAATCAATCATCAATAATCAATCTTCAATCCTCAACCATGACTCACTTGTCATCAACTATCAATCATCAAATATGAAGAATAAGTCATTAATCTTCAATCATGAATTATCAGACATCAATCAGGAATCATCAATCATCAATCATACGACATTAATCAATAAATCTCGATATTCAGACACCGATCATCAATATTCAACCATTAATTATCAATCATCGATCGTCAATCATCAATCATCATTCATCAATCATCAAGCATCAATCATCAATTATCAATCATCAATCATCAATCATCAATCATCAATCATCAATCATCAATCATCAATCATCAATCGTCAATCATCAATCATCAATCATCAATCATCAATCATCAATCATCTATCATCAACCATCAATCATCAATCATCAATCATCAATCATCAATCATCAATCATCAATCATCAATCATCAATCATCAATCATCAATCATCAATCATCAATCATCAATCATAAATCATCAATCATCAATCATCAATCAACAATCATCAATCATCAATAATTAACAATTAATCATCAATCATCAATCATCAATCATCAATGATCAATCATCAATCATCAATCATCAATCATCAATCATCAATCATCAATCATCAATCATCAATCATCAATCATCAATCATCAATCATCAATCATCAATCATCAATCATCAATCATCAATAGTCAATCATCAATCATCAATCATCAATCATCAATCATCAATCATTAATCATCAATCATCAATCATCAATCATCAATCATTTACCATCAGGTGTCAATCATCAACAATCAATCATCAATAATCAATCTTCAATCCTCAACCATGAATCAGTTGTCATCAAATATCAATCATCAAATATGAAGAACAAGTCATTAATCTTCAATTATGAATTATCAGACATCAATCAGGAATCATCAATCATCAATCATACGACATTAATCAATAAATCTCGATATTCAGACACCGATCATCAATATTCAACCATTAACTATCAATCATCGCTCGTCAATCATCAATCATCATTCATCAATCATCAATCATCAATCATCAATTATCAATCATCAATCATCAATCATCAATCATCAATCATCAATCATCAATCATCAATCATCAATCATCAATCATCAATCATCAATCATCAATCATCAATCATCAATCATCAATCATCAATCATCAATCATCAATCATCAATCATCAATCGTCAATCATCAATCATCAATCATCAATCATCAATCATCTATCATCAACCATCAATCATCAATCATCAATCATCAATCATCAATCATCAATCATCAATCATCAATCAACAATCATCAATCATCAATAATTAACCATTAATCATCAATCATCAATCATCAGTCATCAGTCATCAGTCATCAGTCGTCAGTTATCAGTCATCAATCATCAATCATCAATCATCAATCATCAATCATCAATCATCACTCATCAATCATCAATCACCAATCATTTACCATCAATATTCAATCATCAATCATCAATCATCAATCTTCAATCTTCAATCATCAGTCACTCATCATCAATCATCGGTCATCAATCTTCAATCATAAATCATCTATAATCAATCATCACTCATCAATCATCAATCATCAATCATCAATCATCAATCATCGATCATCAATCTTCAATCATCAATCATCAATTAACAATCATCAATCATCAATCATCAATCATCAATCATCAATCATCAATCATCAGTTATCAATCATCAATCATCAATCATAAATCATCTATAATCAATCATCACTCATCAATCATCAATCATCAATCATCAATCATCAATCATCAATCATCAATCATCAATCATCGATCATCAATCTTCAATCATCAATCATCAATTAACAATCATCAATCATCAATCATCAATCATCAATCATCAATTATCAATCATCAATCATCAATCATCAATCATCAATCATCAATCATCAATCATCAATCACCCATCATCAATCATCAATCATCAATCATCAATCATCAATCATTTATCATCAATCATCAATCATCAATCATCAATCCTTAATCATCAATCATCAATCATCAGTCATCAGTCATCAGTCATCAATCATCAATCATCAATCATCAATCATCAATCATCCATCATCAATCATCAATCATTTATCATCAATTATTAAATCATCAACCATCAATCATCAATCATCAATAATCAATGCTCGATCATCAACCATCAATAATCAATAATCAATCATCAATCATCAGTCATCAGTGATCAATCATCAACCATCAATCATCAACCATCAATCATCAATTATCAATCATCAATCATCAATCATTTACCATCAATATTCAATCATCAATCATCAATCTTAAATCATCAATCATCAGTCACTCATCATCAAGCATCGGTCATCAATCTCCAATCATAAATCATCAATAATCAATCATCACTCATCAATCTTCAATCATCAGTCATCAATCATCAATCATCAATCAACAATCATCAATCATCAGTCATCAATCATCAGTCATCAATCATTAGTCATCAATCATCAGTTATCAATTATCAATCATCAATTATCATTCATTAGTCTTCAATCATCAATCATCAATCATCAATCATCAAACATCAATCATCCATCATCAATCATCAATCATCAATCATCAATCATCAATCATCAATCATCAATCATCAATCATCAATCATTAATCATCAATCATCAATCATCCATCATCAATCATTTATCATCAATTATTCAATCATCAACCATCAATCATCAATCATCAATAATCAATGCTCGATCATCAACCATCAATCATCAATCATCAATCATCAGTCATCAATGATCAATCATCAACTTTCAATCATCAATCATCAATCAGCAACCATCAATCATCAATCATCAATCGTCAATCATCAATCATCAATCATCAATCATTTACCATCTATATTCAATCATCAATCATCAATCATCTATCTTCAATCATCAATCATCAATCATCAGTCACTCATCATCAATCATCGGTCATCAATCTTCAATCATATAACATCAATAATCAGTTATCACTCATCAATCTTCAATCATCAGTCATCAATCATCAATCATCAATCATCAGCCAAAAATCATCAGTCATCAATCATTTGTCATCAATCATCAGTTATCAATTATCAATCATCAATCATCATTCATTGGTCTTCAATCATCAATCATTAATTATCAATCATCAGTCTTCAGTCATCAATCATCAAACATCAATCACCAATAATTATATATCAATCATCAATCATCAATCATCAATCATCAATCATCAATCATCAATCATCAATCATCAATCATCAATCATCAATCATCAATCATCAATCATCAATCATCAATAATCAATCATCAATCCTCAATCATCAATCATCAATAATCAATCATCAATCATCAATCATCAATCTTCAATCACCAATTATCAATCATCAATCATCAATCATCAATCATCAATCATCAATCATCAATCATCAATCATCAATCATCAATCATTAATCATCAATCATCAATCATCAATCACCAATCATCAATCATCAATCATCAATCAACAATCATCTATCATCAATCAGCGATCATAAATAATCAATCATCAATAATAAATCATCAATCATCAATCATCAATCATCAATCTTCAATCTTCAATCATCAATCAAATGTCAACAGTCATCAAAAATAAATCAAAAAACTTCAAACAAGAATCATCAATCATCAATCATGAGTCACCAATCATCATCATCAATCAATCAATCAGTTATCAATTTTCAATCATGAATGTCATTCATTATTAACCCACAATCATCAGTCATCAATTTTCAATCATCAATCATAATAAATTAAGCACCGATTTGCATGAATACATCATCAATTACCGACCATCATAAATCAATCGTCAGCCTTCAATTATTTATCATCAGTAATCAATCATGAATCATTTCGCATCTAGGAACAATCATCAAAAATCAAACATTAGTCATAAATCAAGAATTACCTATCAATCATAAAGTATCAAGTTTCGATCATCAATTATTAGTAATCAATCATAGATCATCAATCGAAAATCCTAAATCATAAATCATCAATCATTAATTATCGCTATTCGGTGATCAATCGACAATCATCAATGATCTCATATCAATCATCAATAATAAAACATGAATCATCAAACATAAATTACCAAACCTCAATCATTAAGCATTAATAATCAATCACCCATTATCAATCATCAATAATCTATCATAAATCATCAATCAACAATCATCAATCATTAATCATAAATCGTGTATCAACAACCATCAGACATTATTCACGAAGTTTAAATCCTCAATCAGTAATCATCCATCATAAACCGCCAATCATCAATTATCAATAAACAATCAACTATAAATTATCAATATCAATTAATTATCAACAATATCAATTATAAATTATAATTTGAAATCATCAATAATCAATCATCAATAATAAATCATCGATCACCAATCGTCAATCATCAATCATAAATCAACAATCATCAATCATCAATCATCAATCATCAATCATCAATCATCAATCGTCAATCATCGATCATCAATCATCAATCATCATTCATCAATCATCAATCATCAATCATCAATCATCAATCATCAATCATCAATCATCAACTATCAATCATCAATCATCAATCATCAATCATCAATCATCAATCATCAATCATCAATCATCAATCATCAATCATCAATCATCAATCATCGGTCATCAATCTTCAATCATCAATCATCAATCATCAATCATGCATTATCAATCATCAATCATCAATCATCAGTCATCAATCATCAATCATTAATCATCAATGTTCAATCATCAATCATCAATCATTTACCATCAGTAGTCAATCATCAACAATCAATCATCAATCATCAATCTTCAATCCTCAATCATGAATCAGTTGTCATCAAATATCAATCATCAAATATCAAGAATAAGTCATTAATCTTCAATCATGAATTATCAAACATCAATCAGGAATCATCAATTATCAATCATCCGACATATATCAATAAATCTCGATATTCAGACACCGATCATCAATATTCAACCATTAATTATCAATCATCGATCGTCAATAATCAATCATCATTTACCAATCATCATTCATCAATCATCAATTATCAATCATCAATCATCAATCATCAATCATCAATCATCAATCATCAATCATCAATCATCAATCATCAATCATCAATCTTCAATCATCCATCATCAATCATCAATCATCAATTATCAATCATCAATCATCAATCATCAATCATCAATCATCAATCGTCAATCATCAATCATCAATCATCAATCATCAATCATCTATCATCAACCATCAATCATCAATCAACAATCATCAATCATCAATCATCAATCATCAATCATCAATCATCAATCATCAATCATCAATCATCAATCATCAATCAACAATCAACAATCATCAATCATCAATCATCAACCATTAATCATCAATCATCAATCATCAATTATCAATCATCAATCATCAATCATCAATCATCAATCATCAATCATCAATCATCAATCATCAATCATCAATTTTCAATCATCAATCATCTATCATCAATCGTCAATCATCAATCATCAATCATCAATCATTAATCATCAATCATCAATCATCAATCATCAATCATCAATCATCAATCATCAATCATCAATCTTCAATCATCCATCATCAATCATCAATCATCAATCATCAATCATCAATCATCAATCATCAATCATTAATCATCAATCATCAATCATCAGTCATCAGTCATCAGTCATCAATCATCAATCATCAATCATCAATCATCAATCATCAATCATCAATCATCCATCATCAATCATCAATCATTTACCATCAATTATTCAATCATCAACCATCAATCATCAATCATCAATAATCAATGCTCGATCATCAACCATCAATCATCAATCATCAGTTATCAATGATCAATCATCAACCATCAATCATCAATCATCAATCATCAACCATCAATCATCAATCATCAATCATCAATCATAAATCACCAATCATCAATCATCAATCATCAATCATCAATTATCAATCATAAATCATCATTCATCAATCATCAATCATCAATCACCAATCATCAATCATCAATCATCAATCAACAATCAACAATCATCTATCATCAATCAGCGATCATCAATAGTCAATCATCAATAATAAATCATCAATCATCAATCATCAATCATCAATCTTCAATCATCAATCAAATGTCATCAGTCATCAAAAATAAATCATCAAACTTCAAACAAGAATCATCAATCATCAATCATGAGTCACCAATCATCATCATCAATCAATCAATCAGTTATCAATTTTCAATCATGAATGTCATTCATTATTAACCCACAATCATCAGTCATCTATTTTCAATCATCAATCATAATAAATTAAGCACCGATTTGCATGAATACATCATCAATTACCGACCATCATAAATCAATCGCTAGCCTTCAATTATTTATCATCAGTAATCAATCATGAATCATTTCGCATCTAGGAGAAATCATCAAAAATCAAACAACAGTCATAAAACAAGAATTACCTATCAATCATAAAGTATCAAGTTTCGATCATCAATTATTAGTAATCAATCATAGATCATCAATCGTAAATCCTAAATCATAAATCATCAATCATTAATTATCGCTATTCGGTGATCAATCGACAATCATCAATGATCTCATATCAATCATCAATAATAAAACATGAATCATCAAACATAAATTACCAAACCTCAATCATTAAGCATAAATAATCAATCACCCATTATCAATCATCAATAATCTATCATAAATCATCAATCAACAATCATCAATCATTAATCATAAATCGTGTATCAGCATCCATCAGACATTCACGAAGTTTAAATCCTCAATCAGTAATCATGCATCATAAACCGCCAATCATCAATTATCAATAAGCAATCTATTATAAATTATCAATATCAATTAATTATCAACAATATCAATTATAAATTATAATTTTAAATCATCAATAATCAATCATCAATAATAAATCATCGATCACCAATCGTCAATCATCAATCATAAATCAACAATCATCAATCATCAATCATCAATCATTTATCATCAATCATCAATCAACACTCATCAATAATCAATCATGAATAATAAATCATCAATCATCAATCTTCAATCATCAATCAAATGTCATCAAAAATAAATCATCAAAATTCAAACAAGAATCATCAATCATCAATCATGAGTCACCAATCATCATCATCAATCAATCAATCAGTTATCAATTTTCAATCATGAATGTCATTCATTATTAACCCACAATCATCAGTCATCAATTTTCAATCATCAATCATAATAAATAAAGCACCGATCTGCATGAATCAATCATCAATTATCGACCATCATAAAGCAATCGTCAGCCTTCAATTATTAATCATCAGTAATCAATCATGAATCATTTCGCATCTAGGAAAAATCATAAACAATCAAACAACAGTCATAAAACAAGAATTACCTATCAATCATCCATCATCAATATCATCCATCATCAATCATTTATCATCAATTATTCAATCATCAAGCATCAATCATCAATCATCAATAATCAATGCTCGATCATCAACCATCAATCATCAATCATCAATCATCAGTCATCAATGATCAATCATCAACCTTCAATCATCAATCATCAATCAGCAACCATCAATCATCAATCATCAATCGTCAATCATCAATCATCAATCATCAATCATCAATCATTTACCATCTATATTCAATCATCAATCATCAATCATCAATCTTCAAACATCAATCATCAATCATCAGTCACTCATCATCAATCATCGGTCATCAATCTTCAATCATATAACATCAATAATCAGTTATCACTCATCAATCTTCAATCATCAGTCATCAATCATCAATCATCAATCATCAGCCAAAAATCATCAGTCATCAATCATTAGTCATCAATCATCAGTTATCAATTATCAATCATCAATCATCATTCATTGGTCTTCAATCATCAATCATTAATTATCAATCATCAGTCTTCAGTCATCAATCATCAAACATCAATCACCAATAATTATATATCAATCATCAATCATCAATCATCAATCATCAATCATCAATCATCAATCATCAATCATCAATCATCAATCATCAATCATCAATCATCAATAATCAATCATCAATCATCAATCATCAATCATCAATCATCAATAATCAATCATCAATCATCAATCATCAATCTTCAATCACCAATTATCAATCATCAATCATCAATCATCAATCATAAATCATCAATCATCAATCATCAATCACCAATCATCAATCATCAATCATCAATCATCAATCAACAATCATCTATCATCAATCAGCGATCATAAAAAATCAATCATCAATAATAAATCATCAATCATCAATCATCAATAATCAATCATCAATCATCAATCATCAATCATCAATCATCAATAATCAATCATCAATCATCAATCATCAATCTTCAATCACCAATTATCAATCATCAATCATCAATCATCAATCATAAATCATCAATCATCAATCATCAATCACCAATCATCAATCATCAATCATCAATCAACAATCATCTATCATCAATCAGCGATCATAAAAAATCAATCATCAATAATAAATCATCAATCATCAATCATCAATCATCAATCATCAATCTTCAATCTTCAATCATCAATCAAATGTCATCAGTAATCAAAAATAAATCAAAAAACTTCAAACAAGAATCATCAATCATCAATCATGAGTCACCAATCATCATCATCAATCAATCAATCAGTTATCAATTTTCAATCATGAATGTCATTCATTATTAACCCACAATCATCAGTCATCAATTTTCAATCATCAATCATAATAAATTAAGCACCGATTTGCATGAATACATCATCAATTACCGACCATCATAAATCAGTCGTCAGCCTTCAATTATTTATCATCAGTAATCAATCATGAATCATTTCGCATCTAGGAACAATCATCAAAAATCAAACATTAGTCATAAATCAAGAATTACCTATCAATCATAAAGTATCAAGTTTCGATCATCAATTATTAGTAATCAATCATAGATCATCAATCGAAAATCCTAAATCATAAATCATCAATCATTAATTATCGCTATTCGGTGATCAATCGACAATCATCAATGATCTCATATCAATCATCAATAATAAAACATGAATCATCAAACATAAATTACCAAACCTCAATCATTAAGCATTAATAATCAATCACCCATTATCAATCATCAATAATCTATCATAAATCATCAATCAACAATCATCAATCATTAATCATAAATCGTGTATCAACAACCATCAGACATTATTCACGAAGTTTAAATCCTCAATCAGTAATCATCCATCATAAACCGCCAATCATCAATTATCAATAAACAATCAACTATAAATTATCAATATCAATTAATTATCAACAATATCAATTATAAATTATAATTTGAAATCATCAATAATCAATCATCAATAATAAATCATCGATCACCAATCGTCAATTATCAATCATAAATCAACAATCATCAATCATCAATCATCAATCATCAATCATCAATCATCAATCATCAATCGTCAATCATCGATCATCAATCATCAATCATCATTCATCAATCATCAATCATCAATCATCAATCATCAATCATCAATCATCAACTATCAATCATCAATCATCAATCATCAATCATCAATCATCAATCATCAATCATCGGTCATCAATCTTCAATCATCAATCATCAATCATCAATCATGCATTATCAATCATCAATCATCAATCATCAGTCATCAATCATCAATCATTAATCATCAATGTTCAATCATCAATCATCAATCATTTACCATCAGTAGTCAATCATCAACAATCAATCATCAATCATCAATCTTCAATCCTCAATCATGAATCAGTTGTCATCAAATATCAATCATCAAATATCAAGAATAAGTCATTAATCTTCAATCATGAATTATCAAACATCAATCAGGAATCATCAATTATCAATCATCAATCATCAATCATCAATCATCAATCATCAATCTTCAATCATCCATCATCAATCATCAATCATCAATCATCAATCATCAATCATCAATCATCAATCATTAATCATCAATCATCAATCATCAGTCATCAGTCATCAGTCATCAATCATCAATCATCAATCATCAATCATCAATCATCAATCATCAATCATCAATCATCGATCATCAATCATCAATCATAAATTACCAATCATCAATCTTCAATCATTAATTTTCAATCACAAATCGTCAATCATAGATCATCAATGTTAAATACTGAATTTGGAATTATCAATCATCAATCATCCATCAACAATCGCCAATCACCAATAATCAATCATTTTCTTGAATTATCAGTCATCAATAATCAATCAGATTCCATCAATCATAAATCATCAATCATCAATTAACAATCATCAATCATCTATCATCAATTACCAATCATCATTCATCACTCATCAAGCACCAATCATCAATAATCAATCAATAATCATCAATCGTTAATTATCAATAATCAATCATCAATCTTCAATAATCAAATATCAATCATCAATCATTCATCATCAGTCATCATTTAGCAATCATCAAAAATCAGTAATCAGTCATCAATGTCCTAACATCAATCATCACACATCAATCATCACATATCAATCATCAATCATCAGTCATCAATCATCAGTTATCAATCATCAATCATCATTCATTAGTCTTCAATCATCAATCATCAATCATTAATTATCAATCATCAATCATCAGTCATCAATCATCAAACATCAATCACCAATAATTATATATCAATCATCAATCATCAATAATCAATTATCAATCATCAATCACCGATCATCAATCATCAATCAGCAATCATCAATCATCATTCATTAGTCTTCAATCATCAATCATCAATCATCAATCATTAATTATCAATCATCAATCATCAATCAACAATCATCTATCATCAATCAGCGATCATCAATAGTCAATCATCAATAATAAATCATCAATCATCAATCATCAATCATCAATCATCAATCTTCAATCATCAATCAAATGTCATCAGTCATCAAAAATAAATCATCAAACTTCAAACAAGAATCATCAATCATCAATCATGAGTCACCAATCATCATCATCAATCAATCAATCAGTTATCAATTTTCAATCATGAATGTCATTCATTATTAACCCACAATCATCAGTCATCTATTTTCAATCATCAATCATAATAAATTAAGCACCGATTTGCATGAATACATCATCAATTACCGACCATCATAAATCAATCGCTAGCCTTCAATTATTTATCATCAGTAATCAATCATGAATCATTTCGCATCTAGGAGAAATCATCAAAAATCAAACAACAGTCATAAAACAAGAATTACCTATCAATCATAAAGTATCAAGTTTCGATCATCAATTATTAGTAATCAATCATAGATCATCAATCGTAAATCCTAAATCATAAATCATCAATCATTAATTATCGCTATTCGGTGATCAATCGACAATCATCAATGATCTCATATCAATCATCAATAATAAAACATGAATCATCAAACATAAATTACCAAACCTCAATCATTAAGCATAAATAATCAATCACCCATTATCAATCATCAATAATCTATCATAAATCATCAATCAACAATCATCAATCATTAATCATAAATCGTGTATCAGCATCCATCAGACATTCACGAAGTTTAAATCCTCAATCAGTAATCATGCATCATCAACCGCCAATCATCAATTATCAATAAGCAATCTATTATAAATTATCAATATCAATTAATTATCAACAATATCAATTATAAATTATAATTTTAAATCATCAATAATCAATCATCAATAATAAATCATCGATCACCAATCGTCAATCATCAATCATAAATCAACAATCATCAATCATCAATCATCAATCATTTATCATCAATCATCAATCAACACTCATCAATAATCAATCATGAATAATAAATCATCAATCATCAATCATCAATCTTCAATCATCAATCAAATGTCATCAAAAATAAATCATCAAAATTCAAACAAGAATCATCAATCATCAATCATGAGTCACCAATCATCATCATCAATCAATCAATCAGTTATCAATTTTCAATCATGAATGTCATTCATTATTAACCCACAATCATCAGTCATCAATTTTCAATCATCAATCATAATAAATAAAGCACCGATCTGCATGAATCAATCATCAATTATCGACCATCATAAAGCAATCGTCAGCCTTCAATTATTAATCATCAGTAATCAATCATGAATCATTTCGCATCTAGGAAAAATCATAAACAATCAAACAACAGTCATAAAACAAGAATTACCTATCAATCATAAAATATCAAGTTTCGATCATCAATTATTAGTAATCAATCATAGATCATCAATCGTAAATCCTAAATCATAAATCATCAATAATTAATTATCGCTATTCGGTGATCAATCGACAATCATCAATGATCTCATATCAATCATCAATAATAAAACATGAATCATCAAACATAAATTACCAAACCTCAATCATTAAGCATAAATAATCAATCACCCATTATCAATCATCAATAATCTATCATAAATCATCAATCAACAATCATCAATCATTAATCATAAATCGTGTATCAGCAACCATCAGACATTATCCACGAAGTTTAAATCCTCAATCAGTAATCATCCATCATCAACCGCCAATCATCAATTATCAATAAACAATCTCTTATAAATTATCAATATCAATTAATTATCAACAATCGTCAATCAGCAATCATAAATCAACAATCATCAATCATCAATCATCAATCATCAATCATCAATCATCAATCATCAATCATCAATCATCAATCATCAATCATCAATCATCGATCATCAATCATCAATCATCAATCATCAATCATCAAATATCAAATATCAAATATCAAATATCAATCATCCATCATCAATCATCAATCATCAATCATCAATCATCAATCATCAATCATCAATCATCAATCATCAATCATCAATCATCAATCATCAATCATCAATCATCAATCATCAATCATCAATCATCAATCATCAATCATCAATCATCAATCATCAATCATCAATCATCAATCATCAATCATCAATCATCAATCATCAATCATCAATCATCAATCATCAATCATCGATCATCGATCATCAATCATCAATCATCAATCATCAATCATCGATCATCAATCATCAATCATAAATTACCAATCATCAATCTTCAATCATTAATTTTCAATCACAAATCGTCAATCATAGATCATCAATGTTAAATACTGAATTTGGAATTATCAATCATCAATCATCCATCATGAATCGCCAATCACCAATAATCAATCATTTTCTTGAATTATCAGTCATCAATAATCAATCAGATTCCATCAATCATAAATCATCAATCATCAATTAACAATCATCAATCATCTATCATCAATTACCAATCATCATTCATCACTCATCAAGCACCAATCATCAATAATCAATCAATAATCATCAATCGTTAATTATCAATAATCAATCATCAATCTTCAATCATCAAATATCAATCATCAATCATTCATCATCAGTCATCATTTAGCAATCATCAAAAATCAGTAATCAGTCATCAATGTCCTAACATCAATCATCACACATCAATCATCACATATCAATCATCAATCATCAGTCATCAATCATCAGTTATCAATCATCAATCATCATTCATTAGTCTTCAATCATCAATCATCAATCATTAATTATCAATCATCAATCATCAGTCATCAATCATCAAACATCAATCACCAATAATTATATATCAATCATCAATCATCAATAATCAATTATCAATCATCGATCACCGATCATCAATCATCAATCATCAATCATCAATCATCAATCATTAATTATCAATCATCAATCATCAATCAACAATCATCTATCATCAATCAGCGATCATCAATAATCAATCATCAATAATAAATCATCAATCATCAATCATCAATCATCAATTTTCAATCACCAATCAAATGTCATCAGTCATCAAAAATAAATCATCAAACTTCAAACAAGAATCATCAATCATCAATCATGTGTCACCAATCATCAATTGTCAATATTCGATCATCAATCACCAATTATCAATCTCAGATCAGCAATTATGAATTTTCAGTAATCATTAAAATAATGTCGTTTTTCGATGATCAACCGTCAATCATCAATGATCTAGCATGATTCATCAACCATGAAATGCCAAGATCAATTGTCATTCATCGGTATTCAATCATCAATCGAAAACAATCAAACATCGATCATCAATTATCAAACATCAATCATGAATGATTAATCATGAATCATGGTTCGACAAGCTTCAATTAACAATCAGTAATCATGAATCGTCAATAATTAATCTAAAAAATTAATCAATTCATTCTAGATCGTCAATTATCAGGCATAGATAGGCATAGGTCAACAAGGTTTTTGCCCAGTGATAATGAGTTGTAATATCAAGAAGAACGTGGTGACTATTCAAGGATTAGTTCGATTTTCTTAGTTATGCTCATGGTATGCTTGTTATAACATGTATGGAGTGTTAACGCCACGCATACCCACGAACATGTTTTGTAGTGTTCAATGGCTGATATCTAACGAGTATGATATACAGAAACAAACTTGTGAACAGTATTAAATCTGAATCTACTGAACGTGTAGAGTGTTAAATCTGTTGCTAACAATTAGTTTGAATAGTGGATTTGTATTAAGTGAATTTTGGCTTTTTAATTGAGTTCTGCGTATTTGTTTTTATTTACATCGATTTATATCTAAGTATTTTATCATTATAATGCCTCGCAGTTGTATAAGTAATCCAAATAATTTTTGTTACGTGTGCGGTAATTTTACTACAAAAGAGAAAAGTGAAAAATTAACTCCACGAATTTGTCGGGCGTACGAACTATACTTTGGCCATGCAGTTAGAAATCAAGATAAACCGTGGGTTCCGCACGTGGTATGTTCGAGTTGTGGTAAAAATTTGAGGGATTGGCTATCTGGCCGTCGATCAAGTTTATCTTTTGCGACACCAATGTTATGGAAAGAACAGAAAAATCATCTTGAAGATTGTTATTTTTGTGTGAATAAAACTGCAGGGCTCAACACTCGTAAAAAAAGGAAATATCATTATATTGAAACCAGGTCAGCTCAAAGACCTCAACCCCACGACGAACACCATCCAATTCCTACAGCGCCTTTGGACGAAGAAACTGAAGATGATACGGAAAACCATGACCCCACAGATCCGGATTTTGTTCTTCCCAACTCGTCTGAACCTCATTTAATCACTCAGCCTGAATTAAACGACTTAGTTAGAGACATACATCTATCGAAAGCACAAACAGAACTTCTTGGCTCACGTCTCAAGCAATGGAATCTCTTAGCAGAAGGCACAAAGGTCATTGTTTTTCGAAACGGCCACAGTGATCTTGTGAAGTTTTTCAGTATTGACGGCGATTTGGTTTATTGTAATAACATCGATGCCCTATTTGAAGCGTTCGGTATTACCCACGACCCACAATCTTGGAGGTTACTCATAGATTCATCGAAAAGTAGTCTAAAAGCAGAACTGTTACACAACGGTAATAAATACCCTTCTATTCCTGTGAGTCATGCAGTTTCTTTGAAAGAAACCTACGAAAATCTGAGGCTTGTACTTGAGAAGATAAAGTATGAAAAATATTCTTGGAAGATCTGCGCAGATTTTAAATTTATTGCTATACTTTTGGGTATGCAACAAGGTTACACTAAATACAGTTGTTTTTTGTGTCTTTGGAATAATCGCGATAAAGAAAATCATTACGTCAGAAAAGTTTGGCCAGCCAGGAAAAGTTTCACCATTAGTTCAACAACAGAGCATTATTGTGCCACCTTTGCATCTAAAATTAGGAATAATGAAAAACTTTGTTAAATCTCTTAACCGCGAAAGTGATGCTTTTCAGTATCTTAAAAATAAGTTTCAAAAATGGCAGAGGGAATATTAAAAGAAGGGATTTTTATAGGGCCTCAAATACGAAAGTTGATAAACGACAATACTTTTAACAATAAATTGAATAAAGAAGAGAGCAAGGCTTGGAAATCCATGGTACATGTTTTAACTAATTTTCTCGGAAATGTGAGAGCTGAAAACTATAGAACACTTGTAAAAGATATGATTGAAGCCTTGCGCGTTATTGGCTGTAAAATGTCCGTCAAAATACATATTCTTGACTCACATTTAAATTTTTTTTCCTCAATGTATGGAAGACGTTAGTGAAGAGCACGGTGAGCGTTTCCACCAGGATATAGCAGGCATGGAACAGCGTTATCAGGGAAAGTTGAGCCCTGCTATGCTAGCAGACTATTGTTGGACGTTAAGAAGAGTAGCTGTGGATCTCGATTATAGAAGAAAAAGTAGTTCGACTTTACACTTTTAAGATTAATAAATGAATTATTATAAGTAAATTTTTAACTGAGCTCTAAGTAACTTTATTGATATCCACAAAAAACCCGAGCTAACTAAGGCATAACATTAATACCACTGTGAACGTTTTTGATTGTTCTCTTAAAATCAGTTGAATTCTTCTTCATGGGTTTGCAAAAGTTGTTTTTTTGTTGACCAGTGTTATCAAAACTCAATAATCAGTGATCAATCATCAATGTTCAATTTGTTAAATTATCTTCAACTTTTAATTCACCATCATCAATCGTCAGTTATCGATCATCAATTAATATTAAACCGAGAATTAATATTTATCAATTATCAAACATCAATCATCAATCATTACTCATCAATTATAAATCATTAATCATCAATCAACAATATTATCATCTATCACCAATATTCAATCACCAATCATCATTCATCAATCATCAATTATAAATCATCAATCATCAATCATCAATCATCAATCATCAATCATCAACCATCAATCAACAATCATCAATCGTTAGTCATCAATCAACAATCATCAATCAGCAATCAGCTGTAATCAACTATCAATCATCAATCATCAGCCATCAATCATCAATCATCAGTCATCAATCTTCAATCATCAATCATCTATTTTCAATTTTCAATCATCAATCATCAATCATCAATCATCAATCATCAATCATCAATTATCAATCATCATTCATCAATTATCACTAGTCAATATTCAAGCATCGATCATCATTAATAAATCATAAGTCTGCAAAAATCAATAATCAATAATTAATTATCAATCAGCAATCCGCAATCATCAATCATGAATCAAGAATCATCAATAATAAATTTACAAATTATCAATCATTAATAATTAATAATCAATCATAATTAATCAACCAATAGTAATAAGTTACCAATCACAAATCGTCAATCAACAATAATGAACCAATAAACACCAGTCACCAGTAATCGATAACCAATTATCAATCATCAATCAACAATAATCGATCATTAATCTTAATCAACAATCAAAAATAATTAAGCATAAATTTATTAATTATTAGCTGCCAACTATCCGTCAGTGACCATAATTTATCAATCATCAATATTCAGTGATCAATTATCAGTGAACAATCACTAATCAGCTGTCATCAATTATCGATCATCAATTTTCAACCTTCATTCATCAATCACGAATCATCAAAAATCAATCATTTTTCATCAATCGTCAATTATCAATCATGAATCATTAACCGTCAATCATCAAACATCAATTATGGATCACCAATAATCAATTCGCAATGAACAATCAATAAAAACGAATTATAAATCATCAATCATCAAAAATCGAACATCAATCATCAAACTTCAATTATCAATCGTCATTCATCAATCATCAATAATCAATCATCAATCATCAATCATCAATCATCAATCATCAATCATCAATCATGAATCATCAATCATCACTCATCAATCATCAATCATCAATCATCAACCCGCAGTTATTTAAGCATCACTCGTCAGTTATAGTTCATCAATCATCAATCATGAATCATCTATCATTAATCATCAATCATCAATCATCAATCATCAATCATCAATCATGTATCTTCAATCATCAATCATCAATCATCAATCATCAATCATCAATCATCAATCATCAATCATCAATCATCAATCATCAATCATCAATCATCAATCATCAATCATCAATCATCAATCATCAATCATCAATCATCAATCATCAATCATCTATCATCAATCATCAATTATCAATCATCAATCTTCAAACGTCAATCATCAATCATCAATCATCAATCAACAATCAATAATAATCAACCATCAATCATCAATCATCAATTATCAATTATCAATCATCAATCATCAGTCGTCAGATATCAATCATCAATCATCAATCTTCAATCATCAATCATTTACCATCAGTAGTCAATCATCAACCATCAATCATCAATAATTAATCTTCAATCCTCAATATTGAATCAGTTGTCATCAATCATCAATCATCAATTATCAAGAATCAGTCATTAATCTTCAATCATGAATTATCAAACATCAATCAGGAATCATCAATCATCAATCATCCGACATTAATCATTAAATCTCGATATTCAGACACCGATCATCAATCATCAACAATTAATTATCAATCATCAATCATCAATCGTCAATCATCGATCGTCAATCATCAATCATCATTCATCAATCATCAATCATCAATCATCAATTATCAATTATCAATCATCAATCATCAATAATCAATCACCAGTCATCCATCATCAATCATCAATCATCAATATTTTAAAATCAATCATCAATTATCAATCATCAATCATCAATCATCAATCATCAATCATCAATCATCAATCATCAATCATAAATCATTTACCAACAATAGTCAATCATCAACCATCAATCATCAATCATCAATCATGAATAGTCAATCACGAATCATCAATCATCAATAATCAATCTTCAATAATCAATCATCAATCATCAATCATCAATCATTTATCATCAATCATCAATCATCTATCATCAATCATCAATAATCAACCACCAATCATCAATCATCAATCATCAATTATCATTCATCAATCATCATTCATCAATCATCAATCATCAATCATCAATCATCAATAATCAAGCATCAATCATCAATCATCAATCATCAATCATCAATCATCAATCATCAATCATCAATCATCAATCAGCTATCATCAATTATCAATCATCAATCATCAAGAATCAGTCATTAATCTTCAAGCATGAATTATCAAATATCAATCAGGAATCATCAATCATGAATCATCCGACAATAATCATTAAATCTCGATATTCAGACACCGATCATCAATATTCAATCATTAATTATCAATCATCAATCATCAATCATCGATCGTCAATCATCAATCATCATTCATCAATCATCAATCATCAATCATCAATCATCAATCATCAATCATCAATTATCAATCATCAATCATCAATCATCAATCATAAATCATTAATCATCAATCATCAATCACCAATCATCAATCATCAATCATCAAGTATCAATCATCAATATTTTAACATCAATCATCAATCATGAATAATCAATCATCAATCATCAATCCTCAATCATCAATCATCAATCATCAATCATCAATCATCAGTCATCAGTCATCAATCATCAATCATCAATCATCAATCATCAACCATCAATCATCAATCATCAATCATCAATCATCAATCATTTACCATCAATAGTCAATCATCAACCATCAATCATCAATCATCAAACATCAATTATCAATAAATCAATCATCAATCATCAAACATCAATCTTCAATCAGTAATCATTAATCATCAACCATCAATCATCATTCATCAATCATCAATCATCAATAATCAATCATCAATTATCAATTATCAATCATCAATCATCAATCATCAATCATCAATCATCAATCATCAATCATCAATCATCAATCATCAATCATCAATCATCAATCATCAATCATCAATCATCAATCATCATTCATCAATCATCAATCACCAATCATCAATCATTAATCATCAATCATCAATCATCAATCATTTATCTTCAATCATCAATCATCATTCATCAATCATCAATCGTCAACCATCAATCATCAATCATTTACCATCAATAGTCAATCATCAATCATTTACCGTCAATATTCAATCACCAATCATCAATCATCAATCATCAATCTTCAATTATCAATCATCAATCATCAATCATCAGTCACTAATCATCAATCATCGGTCATCAATCTTTAATCATCAATCATCAATCATCCATTATCAATCATCAATCATCAATCTTCAATCATCAAACATCAATCATCATTCATCAATCATCATTCATCAATCATCAATCATCAATAATCAACCATCAATCATCAATCATCAATCATCAATTATCAATTATCAATTATCAATCATCAATGATCAATCATCTTTCATTAATCATCAATCATCAATTAACAATCATCAATCATTTATCTTCAATCATCAATCATCAATACTCAACCATCAATCATCAATCATCAATCATTTACCATCAATAGTCAATCATCAATCATCTATCATCAATCATCAATAATTAACCATCAATCATCAATCATCAATCATCAATCATCAATCATCAATTATCAATCATCAATCATCAACGATCAATCATC
The DNA here is from genome assembly GCA_954870665.1 of Stratiomys singularior. Lineage (NCBI taxonomy): Eukaryota > Metazoa > Arthropoda > Insecta > Diptera > Stratiomyidae > Stratiomys > Stratiomys singularior. Next base: position 72,353 of record CATOZT010000007.1, read on the forward strand.
AATCATCTATCATCAATTATCAATTATCAATCATCAATCATTAATAATCAATCATCAATCATCAATCATCATCCATCAATCATCAATCATTTACCATCAATAGTCAATTATCGAGCATCAATCATCAATCATCAATCATCAGTCATCAATCATCAATCATTTACCATCAATAGGCAATCATCAATCATCAATCATCAATCATCAATCATGAATCATCAATAATGAACCATCAATCATCAATCATCAATCATCAATCATCAATCATCAATCATCAATTATCAATCATCAATCATCAATCATCAATCATCAATCATCTATCATCAATTATCAATTATCAATTATCAATCATCAATCATCAATCATTAATAATCAATCATCAATCATCAATCATCATCCATCAATCATCAATCATTTACCATCAATAGTCAATAATCGAGCATCAATCATCAATTATCAATCATCAATCGTCTGTCATCAATAATCAATCATCAATTATCAATCATCAGTCATCAATCATCTATCATCAAACATCAATCATTGACCATCAGTAGTCAATCATCAAACATCAATCATCAATAATCAATCCTCAATCCTCAATCATGAATCAACGCTCATCAACCATTAACAATCAGTCATCAATTATTATTCATCAATTATCAATCTTCAATCATCAATCATCAATCATCAATCATCAATCATCAATCATCAATCATCAATCATCAATCATCAATCATCAATCATCAATCATCAATCATCAATCATCAATCATCAATCATCAATCATCAATCATCAATCATCAATCATCAATCATCAATCATCAATCAACAATCATCAATCATCAATCATCAATCATCAATCATCAATCACCAATCATCAATCATCAATTATCAATCATCAATCATCAATCATCAATCATCAATCATTAATCATCAATCATCAATCATTCATCATCAATCATCAATCATCAATCATCAATCCTCAATCATCAATCATCAATCATCAGTCATCAGTCATTAGTCATCAGTCATGAGTCATCAATCATCAATCATCAATCATCAATCATCAATCATTAATCATCACTCATTAATCATCAATCGTTCACCACCAATTATTCAATCATCAACGATCACTCATCAATCATCAATAATCAATCCTCAATCATCAATCATCAATCATCAATCATCAATCATCAATCATCAATCATCAATCATCAATCATCAATCATCAATCACCAATCATCAATCATCAATCATCAATTATCAATCATCAATCATCAATCATCAATCATCAATCATTAATCATCAATCATCAATCATTCATCATCAATCATCAATCATCAATCGACAATCCTCAATCATCAATCATCAATCATCAGTCATCAGTCATTAGTCATCAGTCATGAGTCATCAATCATCAATCATCAACCATCAATCATCAATCATCAATCATTAATCATCAATCATTAATCATCAATCGTTCACCACCAATTATTCAATCATCAACGATCACTCATCAATCATCAATAATCAATCCTCAATCATCAATCATCAATCATCAATCATCAATCATCAATCATCAATCATCAATCATCAATCATCAATCATCAATCATCCATTATCAATCATCAATCATCAATCATCAATCATCAATCTTCATTCATCAATCATCAATCATCAATCATCATTCATTAATCATCATTCATCAATCGTCAATCATCAATAATCAACCATCAATCATCAATCATCAATCATCAATGATCAATAATCAATCATCAATCATCAATCATCTATCATTAATCATCAATCATCAATCATCAATCATTTATCTTCAATCATCAATCATCAATACTCAATCCATAACCATCAATCATCAATCATTTACCATCAATAGTCAATCATCAATCATCAATCATCAATCATCAATTAATTACCGTCAATATTCAATCACCAATCATCAATCATCAATCATCAATCTTCAATCATCAATCATTAATCATCAATCATCAGTCATCAATCATCAATCATCAATCATAAGTCACTAATCATCAATCATCGGTCATCAATCTTCAATCATCAATCATCAATCATCCATTATCAATCATCAATCATCAATCATTTATCATTAAAAATCAATCATCATTCATCAATCATCATTCATCAATAATTAATCATCAATAATCAACTATCAATCATCAATCATCAATCATCAATTATCAATTATCAATCATCAATCATCAATCATCTATCATTAATCATCAATCATCAATCATTTAACTTCAATCATCAATCAGCAATCATCAGTCCTCAACCATCAATCATCAATCATTTACCATCAATAGTCAATCATCAATCATCAATCATCAATCATCAATCATCAATAATCAACCATCAATCATCAATCATTAATCATCAATCATCAATTATCAATCATCATTCATCAATCATCAATCATTAATCATCAATCATCCTACATCAATCATCAATCATTAATCATCAATCATCAATCATCAATCATCAATCATCAATCATCAATCATCAATCATTTACCATCAATAGTCAATCATCGAGCATCAATGATCAATCATCAATCATCAATCATTTAACCATCAATAGGCAATCATCAATCATCAACCATCAATCATCAATCATCAATCATCAATCATCAATCATCAATCATCAATCATCAATCATCAATCATCAATCATCAATCATCAATCATCAATCATCAATCATCAATCATCAATCATCAATCATCAATCATCAATCATCAATCATCAATCATCAATCATCAATCATCAATCATCAATCATCAATCATCAATCATCAATCATCAATCATCAATCATCAATCATCAATTATCAATAATCAATCATCATTCATCAATCATCAATCATCAATCATCAATCATCAATCATCAATCATCAATCATCAATCATCAATCATCAATCATCAATCATCAATCATCAATCATCAATATTCAATATTCAATCATCAATCATCAATCATCAATCATCACTCATCAATAATCAACCATCAATAATCAATCACCAACCATCAATCATCAATCATCAATCATCACTTATCAATCATCAATTATCAATCATCAATCATCAATCATCAATCATCAATCATCAATCATCAATCATCAATCATCAATCATTAATCATCAATTATCAATCATCTATCATTTATCATCAATCATCAATTATCAATCATCAATCATCAATTCTCAATTATCAATCATCAATCATCAATCTTCGATCATTTACCATCAATAGTCAATCATCATCCATCAATCATCAATCATCAATCATCAATCATCAATCATCAATCATCAATCATCAATCATCAATCTTCAATAATCAATCATCAATCATTGATCATTAATTATCAACCATCAATCATCAATCATAAATTATCAATCATCAATCATCAATCGTCAGTCATCAATAATCAATCATCAATCATCAATCATAAATCATCAATCATCTATCATCAAACATCAATCAATGACCATCAGTAGTCAATCATCAACCATCAATCATCAATAATCAATCCTCAATCCTTAATCATGAATCAACGATCATCAACCATTAACCATCAGTCATCAATTATTATTCATCAATTATCAATCCTCAATCATCAATTATAAATCAGTTGTCATCAATTATCAATCATCAATTATCAAGAATCAGTCATTAATCTTCAATCATGAATTATCAACCATCAATCAGGAATCACCAATCATCAATCATCGGACATTAATCATTAATTCTCAGTATTCAATCATCGATCATCAATATTCAATCATTAATTATCAATCATCAATCATCAATCATCAATCATCAATCATCAATCATCAATCATCAATCATCAATCATCAATCATCAATCATCAATCATCAATCATCAATCATCAATCATCGATCATCAATCATCAATCATCAATCACCAATCATCAATCATCAATCATCAATCATCAATCATCAATCATCAATCATCAATCATCAATCTTCAATCTTCAATCATCGATCATCAATCATCAATCATCAATCATCAATCTTTAATCATCAATCATCAATCATCAATCATCAATCATCAATCATCAATCATCAAACATCAATCAATCATCAATCAATAATCATCGATCATCAATCATCAATCATCAATCATCAATCATCAATCATCAATCATCAATCAATCATCAATCATCAATCATCAATCATCAATCATCAATCATCAAACATCAATCAATCATCAATCATCAATCCTCAATCATCAATCAATCATCAATCATCAATCATCAATCACAGTTAATCAATCATCAATCATCAATCACCACTGTTCAATCATCAATCATCAATCATCAATCATCAATCATCAATCATCAATCATCAATCATCAATCATCAATCATCAATCATCAATAATCAATAATCAATCATCAATCATCAATCATCAATCATCAATCATCAATCATCAATCTTCAATCTTCAATCATCGATCATCAATCATCAATCATCAATCATCAATCTTCAATCTTCAATCATCAATCATCAATCATCAATCATCAATCATCAATCATCAATCATCAATCATCAATCATCAATCAATCATCAATCATCAATCATCGATAAGCAATCATCAATCATCAATCATCAATCATCAATTATCAATCAATCATCAATCATCAATCATCAATCATCAATCATCAATCATCAATCATCAATCATCAATCATCAATCATCAATCAATCATCAATCATCAATCAATCATCAATCATCATTCAATCATCAATCATCAATCACAGTTAATCAATCATCAATCACCACTGTTCAATCATCAATCATCAATCATCAATCATCAATCATCAATCATCAATTACCAATCATTAATCATCAATCATCAATCATCAATCATCAATCATCAATCATCAATCATCAATCATCAATCATCAATCATCAATCATCATTCATCAATCATCAATCATCAATCATCAATCAGCAATCATCAATCATCAATCATCAATCATTTACCATCAATAGGCAATCATCAACCATCAATCATCAATTATCAATTGTCAATCATGAATTATTTATCATCAATCACCAATCATCAATCATCAATCATCAATCATCAATCATCAATCATCAATCGTGAATCATCAATCATCAATTATCAATCATCAATCATCAATCATCAATCATCAATCATCAATCATCAATCATTAATCATCAATCATCAATAATCAATCATCAATCATCAATCATCAATCATCAATCATCAGTCATCAATCATCTTTCAGCAATCATCAATCATCAATCATTTACCATCAGTAGGCAATCATCAACCATCAATCATCAATCATCAATATTTAATCATCAATCATCAATAATCAATTATCAATCATTCATCATCAATCATCAATCATCAATCATCAATCGTCAATCATCAATCATCAATCATCAATCATCAATCATCAATCATGAATCATCAATCATCAATTAACAAATTATCAATCATCAATCTTCAATCTTCAATCATCGATCATCAATCATCAATCATCAATCATCAATCTTCAATCATCAATCATCAATCATCAATCAATCATCATTCATCAATCATCGATCATCAATCATCAATCATCAATCATCAATCATCAATCATCAATCATCAATCATCAATCAATCATCAATCATCAATCATCAATCATCAATCATCATTCATCAATCACCACTGTTCAATCATCAATCATCAGTCATCAATCATCAATCACCAATCATTTACCATCAATCGGCAATCATCAACCATCAATCATCACTCATCAATCATCAATCATCAATCATCAATCATCAATCATCAATCATTAATCTTCAGTCATCAATCATCAATCATCAATCCTCAACCATCAATCATTCACCATCAATAGTCAATCATCAATCATCAATTATTTACCGTCAATATTCAATCACCAATCATCAATCATCAATTATCAATCTTCAATCATCAATCATCTATCATCAGTCACTAATCATCAATCATCGGTCATCAATCTTCAATCATCAATCATCAATCATCAATCATCCATTATCAATCATCAATCATCAATCATCAATCATTTATCATCAATCATCAATCATCATTCATCAATCATCATTCATCAATCATCAATCATCAATAATCAACCATCAATCATCAATCATCAATCATCAATTATCAATTATCAATTATCAATCATCAATCATCAATCATCAATCATCAATCATCAATCGTAAATCATCAATCATCAATCATCAATCACCAATCATCAATCATCAATCATCAATCATCAATTATCAATAATCAATCATCAATCATCAATCATCTATCATTAATCATCAATCATCAATCATATATCTTCAATCATCAATCATCAATCATCAATCATCAATCCTCAACCATCAATCATCAATCATTTACCATCAATAGTCAATCATTAATCATCAATCATCAATCATCAATTATTTACCGTCAATATTCAATCACCAATCATCAATCATCAATCATCAATCTTCAATCATCAATCATCAATCATCAATCATCAGTCACTAAACATCAATCATCGGTCATCAATCTTCAATCATCAATCATCAATCATCAATCATCCATTATCAATCATCAATCATCAATCATTTATCATCAATCATCAATCATCATTCATCAATCATCATTCATCAATCATCAATCATCAATAATCAACCATCAATCATCAATCATCAATCATCAATCATCAATCATCAAGCATCAATCATCAATCATCAATCATCAATCATCAGTCATCAATCATCAATCATGAATCATCAATCATCAATCAACAATCAACAATCATCAATCATCAATCATCAATCATCAATCATCAATCATCAATCATCAGACATCAATCAACAATCATCAATCTTCAATCATCAATCATCAATCATCAATCATCAATCACCAATCATCAATCATCAATCATCAATCATTAATAATCAACTATCAATCATCAATCATCAATTATCAATCATCAATCATCAATCATCAATTATCAATCATCAATCATCATATATCTATCATCAATCATCAATCATCAATCGTTTATCATCAATCATCAATCATCAATCATTAATCCTTAATCATCAATCATCAATCATCAATCATCAATCATCAATCATCGGTCATCAATCTTCAATCATCAATCATCAATCATCAATCATCCATTATCAATCATCAATTATCAATCATTAGTCATCAATCATCAATCATCAAACATCAGTCATCAATCATCAATCAGCAATCATCAATAATCAATCATCAATCATCAATCATTTACCATCAATAGGCAATCATCAACCATCAATCATCAATCATCAATTGTCAATCATGAATCATTTATCATCAATCATCAGTCATCAATCATCAATCATCAATCATCAATCATCAATCATCAATCATCAATCATCATCCATCAATCATCAATTATCAATCATCAATCATCAATAATCAATCATCAATCATCAATCATCAATCATCAATTATCAATCATTAATCATCAATCATAAATCATCAATCATCAATCATCAATCATCAGTCATCAAACATCAGTCATCAATCATCAATCAGCAATCATCAATCATCAATCATCAATCATCAATCATCAATCATTTACCATCAATAGGCAATCATCAACCATCAATCATCAATCATCAATAGTCAATCATCAATCATCAATCATCAATTATCAATCATTAATCATCAATCATCAATAATCAATCATCAATCATCAATCATCAATCATCAATCATCAATCATCAATCATCAATCATCAATCATGAATTATGAATCATCAATCATCAATCATCAATCATCAATCTTCAATCTTCAATCATCGATCATCAAGCATCAATCATCAATCATCAATCATCAATCATCAAATTTCAATCATGAATCATCAATCATCAATCATCAATCATCAATCATAAATCATCAATCATCAATCATCAATCATCAATCATCAATCATCGATCATCAATCGTCAATCATCAATCATCAATCATCAATCATCAATCATCAATCATCAATCAATCATCAATCATCAATCAATCATCAATCATCAATCATCATTCATCAATCACCATTGTTCAATCATCAATCATCAATCCTCAATCCTCAATCATGAATTAACGATCATCAACCATTAACCATCAGTCATCAATTATTATTCATCAATTATCAATCTTCAATCATCAATTATCAATAATTTGTCATCAATAATCAATCATCAATTATCAAGAATCAGTCATTAATCTTCAATCATGATATATCAACCATCAATCAGGAATCACCAATCATCAATCATCGGACATTAATCATTAATTCTCGGTATTCAGGCACCGATCATCAATATTCAACATTAATTATCAATCATCAATCATCAATCATCATTCATCAATCATCAATCATCAATCATCAATCATCAATCAATCATCATTTACCAATCATATACCATCAATCGGCAATCATCAACCATCAATCATCACTCATCAATCATCAATCATCAATCATCAATCATCAATCATCAATCATTAATCTTCAGTCATCAATCATCAATCATCAATCCTCAACCATCAATCATTCACCATCAATAGTCAATCATCAATCATCAATTATTTACCGTCAATATTCAATCACCAATCATCAATCATCAATTATCAATCTTCAATCATCAATCATCTATCATCAGTCACTAATCATCAATCATCGGTCATCAATCTTCAATCATCAATCATCAATCATCAATCATCCATTATCAATCATCAATCATCAATCATCAATCATCAATCATTTATCATCAATCATCAATCATCATTCATCAATCATCATTCATCAATCATCAATCATCAATAATCAACCATCAATCATCAATCATCAATCATCAATTATCAATTATCAATTATCAATCATCAATCATCAATCATCTATCATCAATCATCAATTATCAATCATCAATCATCAATCACCAATCATCAATCATCAATCATCAATCATCAATCATCAATTATCAATAATCAATCATCAATCATCAATCATCAATCATCTATCATTAATCATCAATCATCAATCATTTATCTTCAATCATCAATCATCAATCATCAATCATCAATCCTCAACCATCAATCATCAATCATTTACCATCAATAGTCAATCATTAATCATCAATCATCAATTATTTACCGTCAATATTCAATCACCAATCATGAATCATCAATCATCAATCTTCAATCATCAATCATCAATCATCAATCATCAGTCACTAAACATCAATCATCGGTCATCAATCTTCAATCATCAATCATCAATCATCAATCATCCATTATCAATCATCAATCATCAATCATTTATCATCAATCATCAATCATCATTCATCAATCATCATTCATCAATCATCAATCATCAATGATCAACCATCAATCATCAATCATCAATCATCAATCATCAAGCATCAATCATCAATCATCAATCATCAATCATCAGTCATCAATCATCAATCATGAATCATCAATCATCAATCAACAATCAACAATCATCAATCATCAATCATCAATCATCAATCATCAATCATCAATCATCAGACATCAATCAACAATCATCAATCTTCAATCATCAATCATCAATCATCAATCATCAATCACCAATCATCAATCATCAATCATCAATCATTAATAATCAACTATCAATCATCAATTATCAATCATCAATCATCAATCATCAATCATCAATCGTTTATCATCAATCATCAATCATCAATCATTAATCCTTAATCATCAATCATCAATCATCAATCATCAATCATCAATCATCGGTCATCAATCTTCAATCATCAATCATCAATCATCAATCATCCATTATCAATCATCAATTATCAATCATTAATCATCAATCATCAATCATCAATCATCAAACATCAGTCATCAATCATCAATCAGCAATCATCAATAATCAATCATCAATCATCAATCATTTACCATCAATAGGCAATCATCAACCATCAATCATCAATCATCAATTGTCAATCATGAATCATTTATCATCAATCATCAGTCATCAATCATCAATCATCAATCATCAATCATCAATCATCAATCATCATCCATCAATCATCAATTATCAATCATCAATCATCAATAATCAATCATCAATCATCAATCATCAATCATATTTTATCAATCATTAATCATCAATCATAAATCATCAATCATCAATCATCAATCATCAGTCATCAAACATCAGTCATCAATCATCAATCAGCAATCATCAATCATCAATCATCAATCATCAATCATTTACCATCAATAGGCAATCATCAACCATCAATCATCAATCATCAATAGTCAATCATCAATCATCAATCATCAATTATCAATCATTAATCATCAATCATCAATAATCAATCATCAATCATCAATCATCAATCATCAATCATCAATCATCAATCATGATTTATGAATCATCAATCATCAATCATCAATCATCAATCTTCAATCTTCAATCATCGATCATCAAGCATCAATCATCAATCATCAATCATCAATCTTCAATCATGAATCATGAATCATCAATCATCAATCATCAATCAATCATCAATCATCAATCATCGATCATCAATCGTCAATCATCAATCATCAATCATCAATCATCAATCATCAATCATCAATCAATCATCAATCATCAATCATCATTCATCAATCACCATTGTTCAATCATCAATCATCAATCCTCAATCCTCAATCATGAATTAACGATCATCAACCATTAACCATCAGTCATCAATTATTATTCATCAATTATCAATCTTCAATCATCAATTATCAATCATTTGTCATCAATAATCAATCATCAATTATCAAGAATCAGTCATTAATCTTCAATCATGATATATCAACCATCAATCAGGAATCACCAATCATCAATCATCGGACATTAATCATTAATTATCGGTATTCAGGCACCGATCATCAATATTCAACCATTAATTATCAATCATCAATCATCAATCATCATTCATCAATCATCAATCATCAATCATCAATCATCAATCATCAATCATCAATCATCAATCATCAATCATCAATCATCAATCATCAATCATCAATCATCAATCATCAATCATCAATCATCAATCATCAATCATCAATCATCAATCATCAATCATCAATCATCAATCATCAATCATCAATCATCAATCATCAATCATCAATCATCAATCTTCAATCTTCAATCATCGATCATCAATCATCAATCATCAATCATCAATCTTCAATCTTCAATCATCAATCATCAATCATCAATCATCAATCATCAATCATCAATCATCAATCAATCATCAATCATCAATCATCGATCATCAATCATCAATCATCAATCAATCATCAATCATCAATCATCAATCATTAATCATCAATCAATCATCAATCATCAATCATCAATCATCAATCATCAATCAATCATCAATCATCATTCAATCATCAATCATCAATCATCAATCACAGTTAATCAATAATCAATCATCAATCACCACTGTTCGATCATCAATGATCAATCATCAATCATCAATCATCAATTACCAATAATCATCAATCATCAATTACCAATCATTAATCATCAATCATCAATCATCAATCATCAGTCATCAATCATCAATCATCAATCAGCAATCATCAATCATCAATCATTTACCATCAATAGGCAATCATCAACCATCAATCATCAATCATCAATTGTCAATCATGAATCATTTATCATCAATTATCAATCATCAATCATCAATCATCAATCATCAATCATCAATCATCAATCATCAATCATCAATCATCAATCATCAATCATCAATCATCAATCATCAATCATCAATCATCAATTATCAATCATTAATCACCAATCATCAATCATCAATCATCAATCATCAATCTTCAATCTTCAATCATCGATCATCAATCATCAATCATCAATCATCAATCTTCAATCTTCAATCATCAATCAATCAATCATCAATCATCAATCATCAATCATCAATCATCAATCAATCATCAATCATCAATCATCGATCATCAAATCATCAATCATCAATCAATCATCAATCATCAATCATCAATCATTAATCATCAATCAATCATCAATCATCAATCATCAATCATCAATCATCAATCATCAATCAATCATCAATCATCATTCAATCATCAATCATCAATCATCAATCACAGTTAATCAATAAATCAATCATCAATCACCACTGTTCGATCATCAATCATCAATCATCAATCATCAATTACCAATCATTAATCATCAATCATCAATCATCAATCATCAGTCATCAATCATCAATCATCAATCAGCAATCATCAATCATCAATCATTTACCATCAATAGGCAATCATCAACCATCAATCATCAATCATCAATTGTCAATCATGAATCATTTATCATCAATTATCAATCATCAATCATCAATCATCAATCATCAATCATCAATCATCAATCATCAATCATCAATCATCAATCATCAATCATCAATCATCAATCATCAATCATCAATCATCAATCATCAATCATCAATCATCAATCATCAATCCATCAATCATCAATCATCAATCATCAATCATCAATCATCAATCTTCAATCTTGAATCATCGATCATCAAATCATCAATCATCAATCATCAATCTTCAATCTTCAATCATCAATCATCAATCATCAATCATCAATCATCAATCATCAATCAATCATCAATCATCAATCATCGATCATCAATCATCAATCATCAATCAATCATCAATCATCAATCATCAATCATTAATCATCAATCAATCATCAATCATCAATCATCAATCATCAATCATCAATCAATCATCAATCATCATTCAATCATCAATCATCAATCATCAATCACAGTTAATCAATAATCAATCATCAATCACCACTGTTCGATCATCAATCATCAATCATCAATCATCAATTACCAATCATTAATCATCAATCATCAATCATCAATCATCAGTCATCAATCATCAATCATCAATCAGCAATCATCAATCATCAATCATTTACCATCAATAGGCAATCATCAACCATCAATCATCAATCATCAATTGTCAATCATGAATCATTTAACATCAATTATCAATCATCAATCATCAATCATCAATCATCAATCATCAATCATCAATCATCAATCATCAATCATCAATCATCAATCATCAGACATCCAATCAACAATCATCAATCTTCAATCATCAATCATCAATCATCAATCATCAATCATCAATCATCAATCATCAATCATCAATCATCAATTATCAATCATTAATCACCAATCATCAATCATCAATCATCAATCATCAATCATCAATCATCAATCATCAACCATCAATCATCAATCATCAATAGTCAATCATCAATCATCAATAATCAATTATCAATCATTAATCATCAATCATCAATCATCAATCATCAATCATCAATCATCAATCATCAATCATCAATCATCAATTAACAAATTATCAATCATCAATCTTCAATCTTCAATCATCGATCATCAATCATCAATCATCAATTATCAATCTTCAATCATCAATCATCAATCATCAATCATCAATCATCAATCATCAATCAATCATCAATCATCAATCATCGATCATCAATCATCAATCATCAATCATCAATCATCAATCATCAATCATCAATCATCAATCATCAATGATCAATCATCAATCATCAATCAATCAATCATCAATCATCAATCATCAATCATCAATCATCAATCATCAATCATCAATCATCAATCATCATTCATCAATCACCACTGTTCAATCATCAATCATCAATCATCAATCATCAATCATCAATCATTTACCATTAATAGGCAATCACCAACCATCAATCATCAATCATCAATCATCAATCATTTATCTTCAATCATCAATCATCAATCATCAATCATCAATCATCAATCATCAATCATCTATCATCAATCATCAATCATCAATCATCAATCATCAATCATCAATTATCAATCATCAATCATCAATCACCAATCATCAATCATCAATCATCAATCATCAATTATCAATAATCAATAATCAATCATCAATCATCAATCATCAATAATCGACCATCAATCATCAATCATCAATCATCTATTATCAATTATCAATTATCAATCATCAATCATCAATCATCTATCATTATCAATCATCAATCATCAATCATGTATCTTCAATCATCAATCATCAAACATCAATCATCAATCATCAATCATCAATCATCAATCATCAATCATCAATCATCAAACATCAATCAACAATCATCAATCTTCAATCATCAATCATCAATCATCAATCACCAATCATCAATCATCAATCATCAATCATTAATAATCAATCATCAATCATCTATCATCAATCATCAATCATCAATCATCAATCTTCAGTCATCAGTAATCAATGATCTATCATCAGTCACTAATCATCAATCATCGGTCATCAATCTTCAATCATCAATCATCAATCATCAATCATCAATCATCCATTATCAATCATCAATCATCAATCATTTATCATCAATCATAAATCATCATTCGTCAATCATCATTCATCAATCATCAATCATCAATAATCGACCATCAATCATCAATCATCAATCATCTATTATCAATTATCAATTATCAATCATCAATCATCAATCATCTATCATTAATCATCAATCATCAATCATCAATCATGTATCTTCAATCATCAATCATCAATCATCAATCCTCAACCATCAATCATCAATCATTTACCATCAATAGTCAATCATCAATCATCAATCATCAATCATCAATCATCAATAGTAAACATTCAATCATCTATCATCAATCATTTATCATCAATCATCAATCATCAATCATCAATCATCAATCATCAATCATCAATCATCAATCATCAATCATCAATCATCAATCATCAATCATCAATCATCAATCATCAATCATCAATCATCAATCATCAATCATCAATCATCAATCATCCATCATCAATCATCAATCATCAATCATCAATCATCAATTATCAATCATCAATCATCAATCACCAATCATCAATCATCAATCATCAATCATCAATTATCAATAATCAATAATCAATCATCAATCATCTATCATTAATCATCAATCATCAATCATTTATCTTCAATCATCAATCATCAATCATCAATCATCAATCATCAATCCTCAACCATCAATCATCAATCATTTACCATCAATAGTCAATCATCAATCATCAATCATCAATCATCAATTATTTACCGTCAATATTCAATCACCAATCATCAATCATCAATCATCAATCTTCAATCATCTATCATCAATCATCAGTCACTAATCATCAATCATCGGTCATCAATCTTCAATCATCAATCATCAATCATCAATCATCAATCATCCATTATCAATCATCAATCATCAATCATTTATCATCAATCATCAATCATCATTCATCAATCATCATTCATCAATCATCAATCATCAATAATCAACCATCAATCATCAATCATCAATCATTAATCATCAATCATCAATCATCAATCATCAATCATCAATCATCAATCATCAATCATCAATCATCAATCATCAGTCATCAATCATCAATCATCAATCATCAATCATCAATCATCAATCAACAATCAACAATCATCAATCATCAATCATCAATCATCAATCATCAATCATCAATCATCAATCATCAATCATCAATCATCAAACATCAATCAACAATCATCAATCTTCAATCATCAATCATCAATCATCAATCATCAATCATCAATCACCAATCATCAATCATCAATCATTAATAATCAACTATCAATCGTCAATCATCAATTATCAATCATCAATCATCAATCATCAATTATCAATCATCAATCATCAATCATCAATTATCTATCATCAATCATCAATCATCAATCGTTTATCATCAATCATCAATCATTAATCCTTAATCACCAATCATCAATCATCAATCATCAATCATCGGTCATCAATCTTCAATCATCAATCATCAATCATCAATTATCCATTATCAATCATCAATCATCAATCATCAATCATCAATCATCAATCATCAATCATCAATCATCAATCATCAATCATCAATCATCAATCATCAATCAATCATCAATCATCAATCATCGATCATCAATCATCAATCATCAATCATCAATCATCAATCATCAATCATCAATCATCAATCATCAATCATCAATGATCAATCATCAATCATCAATCAATCATCAATCATCAATCATCAATCATCAATCATCAATCATCAATCATCATTCATCAATCACCACTGTTCAATCATCAATCATCAATCATCAATCATCAATCATTTACCATCAATAGGCAATCATCAACCATCAATCATCAATCATCAATCATCAATCATTTATCTTCAATCATCAATCATCAATCATCAATCATCAATCATCAATCATCTATCATCAATCATCAATCATCAATCATCAATTATCGATCATCAATCATCAATCACCAATCATCAATCATCAATCATCAATCATCAATCATCAATTATCAATAATCAATAATCAATCATCAATCATCAATCATCAATAATCGACCATCAATCATCAATCATCAATCATCTATTATCAATTATCAATTATCAATCATCAATCATCAATCATCTATCATTAATCATCAATCATCAATCATCAATCATGTATCTTCAATCATCAATCATCAATCATCAATCATCAATCATCAATCATCAATCATCAAACATCAATCAACAATCATCAATCTTCAATCATCAATCATCAATCATCAATCATCAATCATTAATAATCAATCATCAATCATCTATCATCAATCATCAATCATCAATCATCAATCTTCAATCATCAGTAATCAATGATCTATCATCAGTCACTAATCATCAATCATCGGTCATCAATCTTCAATCATCAATCATCAATCATCAATCATCCATTATCAATCATCAATCATCAATCATCAATCATTTATCATCAATCATAAATCATCATTCATCAATCATCATTCATCAATCATCAATCATCAATAATCGACCATCAATCATCAATCATCAATCATCTATTATCAATTATCAATATCAATCATCAATCATCAATCATCTATCATTAATCATCAATCATCAATCATCAATCATGTATCTTCAATCATCAATCATCAATCATCAATCCTCAACCATCAATTATCAATCATTTACCATCAATAGTCAATCATCAATCATCAATCATCAATCATCAATCATCAATCATCAATAGTCAACATTCAATCATCTATCATCAATCATTTATCATCAATCATCAATCATCAATCATCAATCATCAATCATCAATCATCAATCATCAATCATCAATCATCAATCATCAATCATCAATCATCAATCATCAATCATCAATCATCAATCATCAATCATCACTCATCAATCATCAATCATCAATCATCAATCATCAATCATCAATCATCAATCATCTATCATCAATCATCAATCATCAATCATCAATCATCAATTATCAATCATCAATCATCAATCACCAATCATCAATCATCAATCATCAATCATCAATTATCAATAATCAATAATCAATCATCAATCATCAATCATCTATCATTAATCATCAATCATCAATCATTTATCTTCAATCATCAATCATCAATCATCAATCCCCAACCATCAATCATCAATCATTTACCATCAATAGTCAATCATCAATCATCATTCATCAATTATTTACCGTCAATATTCAATCACCAATCATCAATCATCAATCATCAATCTTCAATCATCAATCATCAATCATCAGTCACTAACCATCAATCATCGGTCATCAATCTTCAATCATCAATCATCAATCATCAATCATCAATCATCCATTATCAATCATCAATCATCAATCATCAATCATTTATCATCAATCATCAATCATCATTCATCAATCATCATTCATCAATCATCAATCATCAATAATCAATAATCAACCATCAATCATCAATCATCAATCATCAATCATCAATCATCAATCATCAATCATCAATCATCAATCATCAATCATCAATCATCAATCATCAATCATCAATCATCAATCATCAATCATCAGTCATCAATCATCAATCATCAATCATCAATCATCAATCATCAATCAACAATCAACAATCATCAATCATCAATCATCAATCATCAATCATCAATCATCAATCATCAAACATCAATCAACAATCATCAATCTTCAATCATCAATCATCAATCATCAATCATCAATCATCAATCACCAATCATCAATCATCAATCATTAATAATCAACTATCAATCGTCAATCATCAATTATCAATCATCAATCATCAATCATCAATTATCAATCATCAATCATCAATCATCAATCATCAATCATCAATCATCAATTATCTATCATCAATCATCAATCATCAATCGTTTATCATCAATCATCAATCATTAATCCTTAATCACCAATCATCAATCATCAATCATCAATCATCGGTCATCAATCTTCAATCATCAATCATCAATCATCAATTATCCATTATCAATCATCAATCATCAATCATCAATCATCAATCATCAATCA
Source organism: Stratiomys singularior (assembly GCA_954870665.1). Taxonomy (NCBI): domain Eukaryota; kingdom Metazoa; phylum Arthropoda; class Insecta; order Diptera; family Stratiomyidae; genus Stratiomys; species Stratiomys singularior. The sequence continues at coordinate 91,046 of CATOZT010000007.1, forward strand.
TCAATCATCAATCATCAATCATCAATCATCAATCTTCAATAATCAATCATCAATCATCAATCATCATTCATTAATCATCATTCATTAATCATCAATCATCAATAATCAACCATCAATCATCAATCATCAATCATCAATTATAAATAATCAATCATCAATCAGCAATAATCGATCATCAACCATCAATCATCAATCATAAATCGTCAATCATCAATCATCATGCATCAATCATCAATCATAAATCATCAATCATCAATCATCAATCCTCTATCATCAATCATCAATCATCAATCATCAATCATCAATCATCGATCATCAATCATCAATCATTTATCATCAATCATCAATCATCATTCATCAATCATCATTCATCAATCATCAATCATCAATAATCAACCATCAATCATCTATCATCAATCATCAATTATCAATTATCAATTATCAATCATCAATCATTAATCATCTATCATTAATCATCAATCATCAATCATCAATCATGTATCTTCAATCATCAATCATCAATCCTCAACCATCAATCATCAATCATTTACCATCAATAGTCAATCATCAATCACCAATCATCAATCATCAATCATCAATCATCAATCATCAATAATCAACCATTAATAGAAAATCATCAATCATCTATCATCAATCATTTATCATCAATCATCAATCATCAATCATCAATCATCAATGGTCAATCATCAATCATCAATCATCAATTATCAATCATTAATCATCAATCATCAATAATCAATCATCAATCATCAATCATCAATCATCAATCATGAATTATGAATCATCATTCATCAATCATCAATCTTCAATCTTCAATCATCGATCATCAAGCATCAATCATCAATCATCAATCATCAATCTTCAATCATCAATCATGAATCATCAATCATCAATCATCAATCAATCATCAATCATCAATCATCAATCATCGATCATCAATCATCAATCATCAATCATCAATCATCAATCATCAATCAATCATCAATCATCAATCATCAATCATCATTCATCACTCACCACTGTTCAATCATCAATCATCAATCCTCAATCCTCAATCATGAATTAACGATCATCAACCATTAACCATCAGTCATCAATTATTATTCATCAATTATCAATCTTCAATCATCAATTATCAATCATTTGACATCAATAATCAATCATCAATTATCAAGAATCAGTCATTAATCTTCAATCATGATATATCAACCATCAATCAGGAATCACCAATCATCAATCATCGGACATTAATCATTAATTCTCGGTATTCAGGCACCGATCATCAATATTCAACCATTAATTATCAATCATCAATCATCAATCATCATTCATCAATCATCAATCATCAATCATCAATCATCAATCATAAATCATCAATCATCAATCATCAATCATCAATCATCAATCATCAATCATCAATCATCAATCATCAATCTTCAATCTTCAATCATCGATCATCAATCATCAATCATCAATCATCAATCTTCAATCTTCAATCATCAATCATCAATCATCAATCATCAATCATCAATCATCAATCATCAATCAATCATCAATCATCAATCATCGATCATCAATCATCAATCATCAATCAATCATCAATCATCAATCATCAATCATCAATCATCAATCATCAATCAATCATCAATCATCAATCAATCATCAATCATCATTCAATCATCAATCATCAATCATCAATCATCAATCATCAATCACAGTTAATCAATAATCAATCATCAATCACCACTGTTCGATCATCAATCATCAATCATCAATCATCAATTACCAATCATTAATCATCAATCATCAATCATCAGTGATCAATCATCAATCATCAATCAGCAATCATCAATCATCAATCATTTACCATCAATAGGCAATCATCAACCATCAATCATCAATCATCAATTGTCAATCATGAATCATTTATCATCAATTATCAATCATCAATCATCAATCATCAATCATCAATCATCAATCATCAATTATCAATCATTAATCACCAATCATCAATCATCAATCATCAATCATCAATCATCAATCATCAATCATCAATCATCAGTCATCAATCATCATTCAGCAATCATCAATCATCAATCATCAATCATTTACCATCAATAGGCAATCATCAACCATCAATCATCAATCATCAGTAGTCAATCATCAATCATCAATAATCAATTATCAATCATTAATCATCAAACATCAATCATCAATCATCAATCATCAATCATCAATCATCAATCATCAATCATCAATTAACAAATTATCAATCATCAATCTTCAATCTTCAATCATCGATCATCAATCATCAATCATCAATCATCAATCATCAATCATCAATCTTCAATCATCAATCATCAATCATCAATCATCAATCATCAATCATCAATCGTCAATCAATCATCAATCATCAACCATCGATCATCAATCATCAATCATCAATCATCAATCATCAATCATCAATGATCAATCATCAATCATCAATCAGTCATCAATCATCAATCATCAATCATCAATCATCATTCATCAATCACCACTGTTCAATCATCAATCATCAATCATCAATCATCAATCATCAATCATCAATCATCAATCATCAATCATCAATCATTTACCATCAATAGGCAATCATCAACCATCAATCATCAATCATCAATCATCAATCATCAATCATCAATCATCAATCATCAATCATCAATCATCAATCATCACTCATCAATCATTTATCTTCAATTATCAATCATCAATCATCAATCTTCAATCATCAATCATCAATCATCTATCATCAATCATCAATCATCAATCATCAATCATCAATCATCAATCATCAATCATCAATTATCAATCATCAATCATCAATCACCAATCATCAATCATCAATCATCAATTATCAATAATCAATAATCAATCATCAATCATCAATCATCAATCATCAATAATCGACCATCAATCATCAATCATCAATCATCAATCATGTATCTTCAATCATAAATCATCATTCATCAATCATCATTCATCAATCATCAATCATCAATAATCGACCATCAATCATCAATCATCAATCATCTATTATCAATTATCAATTATCAATCATCAATCATCAATCATCAATCATCTATCATTAATCATCAATCATCAATCATCAATCATGTATCTTCAATCATCAATCATCAATCATCAATCCTCAACCATCAATAATCAATCATTTACCATCAATCATCAATCATCAATCATCAGTCATCAATCATCAATAATCAACATTCAATCATCTATCATCAATCATTTATCATCAATCATCAATCATCAATCATCAATCATCAATCATCAATCATCAATCATCAATCATCAATCATCAATCATCAATCATCAATCATCAATCATCAATCATCAATCATCAATCATCAATCATCAATCATCAATCATCAATCATCAATCATCAATCATCTATCATCAATCATCAATCATCAATCATCAATCATCAATCATCAATTATCAATCATCAATCATCAATCACCAATCATCAATCATCAATCATCAATTATCAATAATCAATAATCAATCATCAATCATCAATCATCAATAATCGACCATCAATCATCAATCATCAATCATCTATTATCAATTATCAATTATCAATCATCAATCATCAATCATCTATCATTAATCATCAATCATCAATCATCAATCATGCATCTTCAATCATCAATCATCAATCATCAATCATCAATCATCAATCATCAATCATCAATCATCTATCATCAATCATCAATCATCAATCATCAATCTTCAATCATCAGTAATCAATGATCTATCATCAGTCACTAATCATCAATCATCGGTCATCAATCTTCAATCATCAATCATCAATCATCAATCATCCATTATCAATCATCAATCATCAATCATCAATCATTTATCATCAATCATAAATCATCATTCATCAATCATCATTCATCAATCATCAATCATCAATAATCGACCATCAATCATCAATCATCAATCATCTATTATCAATTATCAATTATCAATCATCAATCATCAATCATCAATCATCAATCATCAATCATCTATCATTAATCATCAATCATCAATCATCAATCATGTATCTTCAATCATCAATCATCAATCATCAATCCTCAACCATCAATCATCAATCATTTACCATCAATCATCAATCATCAATCATCAGTCATCAATCATCAATAATCAACATTCAATCATCTATCATCAATCATTTATCATCAATCATCAATCATCAATCATCAATCATCAATCATCAATCATCAATCATCAATCATCAATCATCAATCATCAATCATCAATCATCAATCATCAATCATCAATCATCAATCATCAATCATCAATCATCAATCATCAATCATCAATCATCAATCATCAATCATCAATCATCAATCATCAATCATCAATCATCAATCATCAATCATCTATCATCAATCATCAATCATCAATCATCAATCATCAATCATCAATCATCAATTATCAATCATCAATCATCAATCACCAATCATCAATCATTAATCATCAATCATCAATTATCAATAATCAATAATCAATAATCAATCATCAATCATCAATCATCTATCATTAATCATGAATCATCAATCATTTATCTTCAATCATCAATCATCAATCATCAATCATCAATCCTCAACCATCAATCATCAATCATTTACCATCAATAGTCAATCATCAATCATCAATTATTTACCGTCAATATTCAATCACCAATCATCAATTATCAATCATCAATCTTCAATCATCAATCATCAATCATCAGTCACTAATCATCAATCATCGGTCATCAATCTTCAATCATCAATCATCAATCATCAATCAGCCATTATCAATCATCAATCATCAATCATTTATCATCAATCATCAATCATCATTCATCAATCATCATTCATCAATCATCAATCATCAATAATCAACCATCAATCATCAATCATCAATCATCAATCATCAATCATCAATCATCAATCATCAATCATCAATCATCAATCATTGTCATCAATCATCAATCATCAATCATCAATCATCAATCATCAGTCATCAATCATCAATCATCAATCATCAATCATCAATCATCAATCAACAATCAACAATCATCAATCATCAATCATCAATCATCAATCATCAATCATCAATCATCAATCATCAATCATCAATCATCAATCATCAATCATCGATCATCAATCATCAAACATCAATCAACAATCATCAATCTTCAATCATCAATCATCAATCATCAATCATCAATCATCAATCACCAATCATCAATCATCAATCATTAATAATCAACTATCAATCATCAATCATCAATTATCAATCACCAATCATCAATCATCAATTATCAATCATCAATCATTAATCATCAATTATCTATCATCAATCATCAATCATCAATCGTTTATCATCAATCATCAATCATTAATCCTTAATCACCAATCATCAATCATCAATCATCGGTCATCAATCTTCAATCATCAATCATCAATCATCAATTTTCCATTATCAATCATCAATCATCAATCATCAATCATCAATCATCAATCATCAATCATCAATCATCAATCATCAATCATCAATCTTCAATCATCAATCATCAATCATCATTCATTAATCATCATTCATCAATCATCAATCATCAATAATCAACCATCAATCATCAATCATCAATTATATATAATCAATCATCAATCAGCAATAATCGATCATCAACCATCAATCATCAATCATAAATCGTCAATCATCAATCATCATTCATCAATCATCAATCATAAATCATCAATCATCAATCATCAATCCTCTATCATGAATCATCAATCATCAATCATCAATCATCGATCATCAATCATCAATCATTTATCATCAATCATCAATCATCATTCATCAATCATCATTCATCAATCATCAATCATCAATCATCAATAATCAACCATCAATCATCTATCATCAATCATCAATTATCAATTATCAATTATCAATCATCAATCATTAATCATCTATCATTAATCATCAATCATCAATCATGTATCTTCAATCATCAATCATCAATCCTCAACCATCAATCATCAATCATTTACCATCAATAGTCAATCATCAATCACCAATCATCAATCATCAATCACCAATCATCAATCATCAATCATCAATAATCAACCATGAATCATCAATCATCAATCATCTATCATCAATCATATATCACCAATCATCAATCATCAATTATCAATCATCAATCATCAATCATCAATCATCAATCAAGTATCTTCAATCATCAATCATCAATCATCAATCCTTATCGTTCAATCATCAATCATTTACCATCAATAGTCAATCATCAATCATCAATTATCAATCATCAATCATCAATCATCAATTATTTACCGTCAATATTCAATCACCAATCATCAATCATCAATCATCAATCTTCAATCATCAATCATCAATTATCAATCATCAATCATCAATCATCAGTCACTAATCATCAATCATCGGTCATCAATCTTCAATCATTAATCATCAATCATCAATCATCAATCATCCATTATCAATCATCAATCATCAATCATTTATCATCAATCATCAATCATCATTCATCAATCATGATTCATCAATCATCAATCATCAATAATCAACCATCAATCATCAATTATCAATCATCAATCATCAATCATCAATCATCAATCATCAATCATCAGTCATCAATCATCAATCATCAATCATCAATCATCAATCATCAATCAACAATAAACAATCATCAATCATCAATCATCAATCATCAATCATCAATCATCAATCATCAATCATCAATCATCAATCATCAATCATCAATCATCAAACATCAATCAACAATCATCAATCTTCAATCATCAATCATCAATCATCAATCATCAATCATCAATCATTAATAATCAACTATCAATCATCAATCATCAATTATCAATCATCAATCATCAATCATCAATTATCAATCATCAATCATCAATCATCAATCATCAATTATCTATCATCAATCATCAATCATCAATCATTTATCATCAATCATCAATCATCAATCATCAATCATCAATCATTAATCCTTAATCATCAATCATCAATCTTCAATCATCAATCATCAATCATCGGTCATCAATCTTCAATCATCAATCATCAATCATCAATCATCCATTATCAATCATCAATCATCAATCATCCATCAGCAATCATCAATCATCAATCATCAATCTTCAATCATCAATCATCAATCATCATTCATTAATCATCATTCATCAATCATCAATCATCAATAATTTACCATCAATCAACAATCATCCATCATCAATTATAAATAATCAATCATCAATCATCAATCAGCAATAATGGGTCATCAACCATCAATCATCAATCATCAATCGTCAATCATATATCATCATTTATCAATCATCAATCATCAAACATCAATCATCAATCATCAATCATCAATCATCAATCATCAATCATCAATCATCAATCCTCTATCATCAATCATCAATCATCAATCATCAATCATCAATCATCACTCATCAATTATCAATCATCAATCATTAATCATCAATCATCAATCTTCAATCATCAATCATCAAGCATCAACCATCAATCATCATTCATCAATCATCAATCATCAATAATCAACCACCAATCATCAATCATCAATCATCAATCATCAATTATCAATCATCAATCATCAATCATCAATCATCTATCATTACTCATCAATCATGAATCATCAATTATCAATCATCAATCATCAATTATCAATCATCAATCATCAATCATCAATCATCAATCATTAATCATCAATCATCAATCATCAATCATCAATCATTAATCATCAATCATCAATCATCAATCATCAATCATCAATCATCAATCAATAGTCATCAATCATCAATCATCAAACATAAATCTTCAATCATCAATCATCAATCATCAATCATCAATCAATTATCATCAATCATCAATCATAAATCATCAATCTTCAATCATCAATCATCAATCATTTACCTGCAATAGTCAATCATCAACCATAGATCATCAATCATCAATCAACAATCATCAATCATCAATCATCAATCATCAATCATCAATCATCAATTATCAATCATCAATCATCAATCATCAATCTTCAATCATCAATCATTAACAATCAATCATTATTCATCAATCATCAATCATCAATAATCAACCACCAATCATCAATCATCAATCATCAATTATCAATCACCAATCATCAATAATCTATCATTAATCATCAATCATCAATCATCAATCATCAACCATCAATCATCAGTCGTCAGTCATCAATCATCAATCTTCAATCATCACTCATTTACCATTAATTTCCAATCATCAACCATCAATCATCAATCATCAATCATGAATAGTCAATCATGAATCATCAATCATCAATAATCAATCATCAATCATCAATCATCAATTATCAATCATCAATCATCAATCATCAATCATCAATCATCAATAATCAACCACCAATCATCAATCATCAATCATCAATTATCAATCATCAATCATCAATCATCTATAATATATCATCAATCATCAATCATCGATCATCAATCATCAATCATCAATCATCAATCATCAATCATCAATCATCAATCACCAATCATCAATCATCAATCATCAATCATCAATCATCAATCTTCAACCATCTATCTTCAATCATCAATAATCAATCATCAATCATCAATCATTTACCTGCAATAGTCAATCATCAAGCATTAATCATCAATCATCAATCAACAATCATCAATCATCAATCATCAAATATCAATAATCAATCATCAATCATCAATCATCAATCTTCAATCATCAATCATCAATCATTAACCATCAATCATCATTCATCAATCATCAATCATCAATAATCAATCACCAATCATCAATCATCAATCGTCAATCATCAATCATCAATCATCAATCATTAATCACCAATCATCAATCATCAATCAACAATCATCCATCATTTATCATCAATCATCAATCATTTATCACCAATAATCAATCATCAATCAACAATCCTCAATCATCAATCATCAATCATCAGTCATCGGTCATCAGTCATCAGTCATCAGTCATCAATCATCAATCATTAATCACCAATCATCAATCATCAATCAACAATCATCCATCATTTATCATCAATCATCAATCATTTATCACCAATAATCAATCATCAATCAACAATCCTCAATCATCAATCATGAATCATCAGTCATCAATCATCAATCATCAACCATCAATCATCAATCATCAATCATCAATCATCAATCATTTACCATCAATATTCAATCATCAAGCATTAATCATCAATGTTCAATCATCAATCATCAATCATCAATCATCGGTCATCAATCTTCAATCATCAGTCATCAATCATCAATCAACCATAATCAATCATCAATCATCAATCATCAATCATCAATCTTCAATCTTCAATCATCAATCACTTACCGTCTATATTCGATCACCAATCATCAATCATCAATCATCAATCATCAATCATCAATCATCAATCATCAATCATCAATCATCAATTATCAATTATCAATTATCAATCATCAATCATCAATCATCAATCATCAATCATCATTCATCAATCATCGGTCATCAATCTTCAATCATCAATCATCAATCATCAATCATCAATCATCCATTATCAATCATCAATCATCAATCATCAATCTTCAATAATCAATCATCAATCATCAATCATCATTCATCAATCATCAATCATCAATCATCAATCATCAATCATCAAAAATCAATCATCAATCATCAATCATTAATCATCAATCATCAATCATCAATCATCAATCATCAATCATCAATCATCAATCATCAATATTCAATAATCAATCATCAATCATCAATCATCAATCATCAATCATCACTCATCAATAATCAACCATCAATAATCAATTATCAACCATCAATCATCAATCTTCAATCATCAATAATCAATCATCAATTATCAATCATCAATCATCAATCATCAATCATCAATCATCAATCATCAATCATCAATCATCAATCATCAATCATCAATCATCAATCATCAATCATCAATCATCAATCATCAATCATCAATCATTTATCATCAATCATCAATCATCAATCATCAATCACATATCATCTATCATCAATCATCAATCATTAATCATCAATCATTAATCATCAATCATCAATCATCAATCATTTACCATCAATAGTCAATCATCGAGCATCAATCATCAATCATCAATCATCAATCATCAATCATCAATCATCAATCATCAATCATCAATCATCAATCATCAATCATCAATCATCAATCATCAATCATCAATCATCAATCATCAATCATCAATCATCAATAATCAATCATCAATCATCAATCATCAATCCTCAATCATCAATCATCAATCATCAATTATTTACCATCAATAGTCATTCATCAGCCATCAATCATCAATCATCAATCATCTATCATAAATCATCAATCATCAATCATCAACCTTCAATCATCAATCATCGATCATTAATTATCAATCATCAATCATCAATCATCAATCATCAATCATCAATCATCAATCATCAATCAGCAATCATCAATCATCAATCATCAATCATCAATCATCAATCATCAATCATCAATCATCAATCATCAATCATCAATCATCACTCATCAATCATCAATCATCAAACATCAATCAACAATCATCAATCTTCAATCATCAATCATCAATTATCAATCGTTTATCATCAATCATCAATCATCAATTTTCAATCCTTAATCATCAATCATCAATCATCAATCATCAATCCTCAATCATCAATCATTTACCTCCAATAGTCAATCATCAACTATAAATAATCAATCATCAATCAACAATCATCAATAATCAATCATCAATTATCAATCATCAATCATCAATCATCAATCATCAATCATCAATCATCAATCATCAATCATCAATCATCAATCTTCAATCATCAATCATCAATCATTAACCATCAATCATCATTCATCAATCATCAATCATCAATCATCAATCATCAATCATCAATCATCAATCATCAATCATCAATCATCAATCATCAATCATCAATCATCAATCATCAATCATCTAACATCAATCATCAATCATCAATCATCAATCATCAATCATCAATCATCAATCATCAATCATCAATCATCAATCATCAATCATCAATAATCAATCATCAATCATCAATTCTCAATCATCAATCATCAATCATCAATCATCAAACATCAATCATCAATCATCAATCATCAATCATCAATCATCAATCATCAATCATCAAGCATCAATCATCAATCATCAATCATCAATCATCAATCACGAATCATGAATCATGAATCATCAATCATCAATCATCAATCATCAATCATCAATAATCAATCATCAATCATCAATTCTCAATCATCAATCATCAATCATCAATCATCAAACATCAATCAACAATCATCAATCATCAATCATCAATCATCAATCATCAATCATCAATCATCAATCATCAATCATCAATCTTCAATCATCAATCATCAATCATCAATATTCACTCATCAATCATCAATCATCAATCAATCATCAATCATCAATCATCAATCACAATTAATCAATCATCAATCATAAATCACCACTGTTCAATCATCGATCATCAATCATCAATCATCAATCATCAATCATCAATCATCAATCATCAATCATCAATCATCAATCATCAATCATCAATCATCAATCATCAATCATCAATCATCAATCATCAATCATCAATCCTCAATCATCAATCATCAATCATCAATTATCAATCATCAATCAATAGTCATCAATCATCAATCATAAAGCTTCAATCATCAATCATCAATCATCAATCAATTATCGTCAATCATCAATCATCAATCATCAATCATCAATCCTCAATCATCAATCATCAATCATTTACCTGCAATAGTCAATCATCAACCATAAATCATCAATCATCCATCAACAATCATCAATCATCAATCATCAATTATCAATCATCAATCATCAATTATCAATCTTCAGTCACCAATCATCAATCATTAACCATCAATCATCATTCATCAATCATCAATCATCAATAATCAAACACCAATCATCAATCATCAATCATCAATTATCAATCATCAATCATCAATCATCTATCATGAATCATCAATCATCAATCATCAATTATCAGTCATCATTCATCAATCATCAATCATCAATCATCAATCATCAATCATCAATCATCAATCATCAATCATCAATCATCAATCATCAATCATCAATCATCAATCACCAATCATCAATAATCAATCATCAATCATTAATCATCAATCATCAATCATCAATCATCAATCATCAAAAATCAATTATCAATCATCAATCATTTACCATCAATAGGCAATCATCAACAATCAATCATCAATAGTCAATCATGAATCATCAATCATCAATTCTCAATCATCAATCATCAATCATCAATCATCAAACATCAATCAACAATCATCAATCATCAATCATCAATCATCAATCATCAATCATCAATCATCAATCTTCAATCATCAATCATCAATCATCAATATTCACTCATCAATCATCAATCATCAATCAATCATCAATCATCAATCATCAATCACAATTAATCAATCATCAATCATAAATCACCACTGTTCAATCATCGATCATCAATCATCAATCATCAATCATCAATCATCAATCATCAATCATCAATCATCAATCATCAATCATCAATCATCAATCATCAATCATCAATCATCAATCATCAATCATCAATCATCAATCATCAATCATCAATCATCAATCATCAATCATCAATCATCAATCATCAATCATCAATCATCAATCATCAATCATCAATCAATAGTCATCAATCATCAATCATAAAGCTTCAATCATCAATCATCAATCATCAATCAATTATCGTCAATCATCAATCATCAATCATCAATCATCAATCCTCAATCATCAATCATCAATCATTTACCTGCAATAGTCAATCATCAACCATAAATCATCAATCATCCATCAACAATCATCAATCATCAATCATCAATTATCAATCATCAATCATCAATTATCAATCTTCAGTCACCAATCATCAATCATTAACCATCAATCATCATTCATCATTCATCAATCATCAATAATCAACCACCAATCATCAATCATCAATCATCAATTATCAATCATCAATCATCAATCATCTATCATTAATCATCAATCATCAATCATCAATCATCAATTATCAGTCATCATTCATCAATCATCAATCATCAATCATCAATCATCAATCATCAATCATCAATCATCAATCATCAATCATCAATCATCAATCATCAATCATCAATCATCAATCATCATTCATCAATCATCAAACATCAATCAACAATCATCAATCATCAATCATCAATCATCAATCATCAATCATCAATCATCAATCTTCAATCATCAATCATCAATCATCAATATTCACTCATCAATCATCAATCATCAATCAATCATCAATCATCAATCATCAATCACAATTAATCAATCATCAATCATAAATCACCACTGTTCAATCATCGATCATCAATCATCAATCATCAATCATCAATCATCAATCATCAATCATCAATCATCAATCATCAATCATCAATCATCAATCATCAATCATCAATCATCAATCATCAATCATCAATCATCAATCATCAATCATCAATCATCAATCATCAATCATCAATCATCAATAATCAATCATCAATCATCAATTCTCAATCATCAATCATCAATCATCAATCATCAAACATCAATCATCAATCATCAATCATCAATCATCAATCATCAATCATCAATCATCAATCATCAATCATCAAGCATCAATCATCAATCATCAATCATCAATCATCAATCACGAATCATGAATCATCAATCATCAATCATCAATCATCAATCATCAATCATCAATAATCAATCATCAATCATCAATTCTCAATCATCAATCATCAATCATCAATCATCAAACATCAATCAACAATCATCAATCATCAATCATCAATCATCAATCATCAATCATCAATCATCAATCATCAATCTTCAATCATCAATCATCAATCATCAATATTCACTCATCAATCATCAATCATCAATCAATCATCAATCATCAATCATCAATCACAATTAATCAATCATCAATCATAAATCACCACTGTTCAATCATCGATCATCAATCATCAATCATCAATCATCAATCATCAATCATCAATCATCAATCATCAATCATCAATCATCAATCATCAATCATCAATCATCAATCATCAATCATCAATCATCAATCATCAATCATTAATCATCAATCATCAATCATCAATCATCAATCATCAATCATCAATCATCAATCATCAATCAATAGTCATCAATCATCAATCATAAAGCTTCAATCATCAATCATCAATCATCAATCAATTATCGTCAATCATCAATCATCAATCATCAATCATCACTCCTCAATCATCAATCATCAATCATTTACCTGCAATAGTCAATCATCAACCATAAATCATCAATCATCCATCAACAATCATCAATCATCAATCATCAATTATCAATCATCAATCATCAATTATCAATCTTCAGTCACCAATCATCAATCATTAACCATCAATCATCATTCATCAATCATCAATCATCAATAATCAACCACCAATCATCAATCATCAATCATCAATTATCAATCATCAATCATCAATCATCTATCATTAATCATCAATCATCAATCATCAATCATCAATTATCAGTCATCATTCATCAATCATCAATCATCAATCATCAATCATCAATCATCAATCATCAATCATCAATCATCAATCATCAATCATCAATCATCAATCATCAATCATCAATCATTTACCATCAATAGTCAATCATCAACAATCAATCATCAATAGTCAATCATGAATCATCAATCATCAATATCCAATCATCAATCATCAATCATCAATCATCACTCATCAATCATCAATCATCAATCATCAGTCATCAATCATCAATCATCAATCATCAATCATCAATCATCAATCATCAATCATCAATCATCAATCATCAATCATCAATCATCAATCATCAATCATCAATCATCAATCATCAATCATCAATCATCAATCATCAATCATCAATCATCAATCATCAATCATGAATCATGAATCATCAATCATTTTTCATCAATTATCAGTCATCAATCATCAATCATCAATCATCAATCATAAATTAACAATCATCAATCATCAAACATCAATCAACAATCATCAATCTTCAATCATCAATCATCAATCATCAATCATCAAACATCAATTATCAATCATCAATCATTTACCATCAATAGTCAATCATCAACAATCAATCATCAATAGTCAATCATGAATCATCAATCATCAATATCCAATCATCAATCATCAATCATCAATCATCACTCATCAATCATCAATCATCAATCATCAGTCATCAATCATCAATCATCAATCATCAATCATCAATCATCAATCATCAATCATCAATCATCAATCATCAATCATCAATCATCAATCATCAATCATCAATCATCAATCATCAATCATCAATTATCAATCATCAATCATGAATCATGAATCATCAATCATTTTTCATCAATTATCAGTCATCAATCATCAATCATCAATCATCAATCATAAATTAACAATCATCAATCATCAAACATCAATCAACAATCATCAATCTTCAATCATCAATCATCAATCATCAATCATCAATCATCAATCATCAATCATCAATAATCAATCATCAATCATCAATCATTTATCATCAATCATCAATCATCAATCATCAATCCTCAATCATCAATCATCAATCATCAATCATCAATCATCAATCATCAATCATCAATCATCAATCATCAATCATCAATCCTCAATCATCAATCATCAATTATTAATCATCAATCATCAATCATCAATCATCAATCATTAATCATCAAGCATTAATCATCAATCATCAATCATAAATTAACAATCATCAATCATCAAACATCAATCAACAATCATCAATCTTCAATCATCAATCATCAATCATCAATCATCAATCATCAATCATCAATCATCAATCATTTACCATCAATAGTCAATCATCAACAATCAATCATCAATAGTCAATCATGAATCATCAATCATCAATATCCAATCATCAATCATCAATCATCAATCATCACTCATCAATCATCAATCATCAATCATCAGTCATCAATCATCAATCATCAATCATCAATCATCAATCATCAATCATCAATCATCAATCATCAATCATCAATCATCAATCATCAATCATCAATCATCAATCATCAATCATCAATCATCAATCAATAGTCATCAATCATCAATCATAAAGCTTCAATCATCAATCATCAATCATCAATCATCAATCATCAATCATCAATCATCAATCATCAATCATCAATCATCAATCATCAATCATCAATCATCAATCATTAATCATCAATCATCAATCATCAATCATCAATCATCAATCATCAATCATCAATCATCAATCATCAATCATCAATCATCAATCATCAATCATTAATCAGCAATCATCAATTATCAATCATCAATCATCAATCATCAATCATCAATCATCAATCATCAATCATTAACTATCAATCATCATTCATCAACCATCAATCATCAATAATCAACCACCAATCATTAATCATCAATCATCAATTATCAATCATCCATCATCAATCACCAATCATCAATCATCAATCAACAAAAATCAATCTTCAATCAAAAATCATCAATCATCAATCATCAATCACCAATCATCAATCATCAATCATCAATCATCAATCATCAATTATCAATCATCAATCAGCAATCATCAATCATCAATATTAATCATCAATCATCAATCATCAATCAGCAATCATCAATCATCAATCATCAATAATCAATCATCAATCATCAATCAATCATCAATCATCAATCATCAATCATCAATCATCAATCATCAATCATTAATCAGCAATCATCAATCATCAATCATCAATCATCAATCATCAATCATCAATCATCAATCATTAACTATCAATCATCATTCATCAACCATCAATCATCAATAATCAACCACCAATCATTAATCATCAATCATCAATTATCAATCATCCATCATCAATCACAAATCATCAATCATCAATCAACAAAAATCAATCTTCAATCAAAAATCATCAATCATCAATCATCAATCACCAATCATCAATCATCAATCATCAATCATCAATTATCAATCATCTATCAGCAATCATCAATCATCAATATTAATCATCAATCATCAATCATCAATCCGCAATCATCAATCATCAATAATCAATCATCAATCATCAATCATCAATCATCAATCATCAATCATCAATCATCAATCATCAATCATCAATCATCAATCATCAATCATCAATCATCAATCATCAATCATCAATCATCAATCATAAATCATCAATCATCAATCATTAATAATCAATCATTAATAATCAATCACCAATCATCAATCATCAATCATCAATCATCAATCATCAATCATCAATCATCAATCATCAATCATCAATCATCAATCATCAATCATTAATCATCAATCATCAATCATCAATCATCAATCATCAATCATCAATCATCAATCATCAATCATCAATCATCAATCATCAATCATCAATCATTAATCATCAATCATCAATCATCAATCATCAATCATCAATCATCAATCATCAATCATCAATCATCAATCATCAATCATCAATCATCAATCATCAATCAATCATCAATCATCAATCATCAATCATCAATCATCAATCATCAATCATTAATCAGCAATCATCAATCATCAATCATCAATCATCAATCATCAATCATCAATCATTAACTATCAATCATCATTCATCAACCATCAATCATCAATAATCAACCACCAATCATTAATCATCAATCATCAATTATCAATCATCCATCATCAATCACCAATCATCAATCATCAATCAACAAAAATCAATTTTCAATCAAAAATCATCAATCATCAATCATCAATCATCAATCATAAATCATCAATCATCAATCATTAATAATCAATCATTAATAATCAATCACCAATCATCAATCATCAATCATCAATCATCAATCATCAATCATCAATCATCAATCATCAATCATCAATCATCAATCATCAATCATCAATTATCAATCATCAATCATCAATCATCAATCATCAATCATCAATCATCAATCATCAATCATCAATCATCAATCATCAATCATCAATCATCAATCATCAATCATCAATCATGAATCATCAATCATCAATCATCAATCATCAATCATCAATAATCAATCATCAATCATCAATCATCAATCATCAATCATCAATCATCACTCATCAATCATCAATCATCAATCATCAATCATCAATCATCAATCATCAATCATCAATCAATCATCAATCATCAATCATCAATCATCAATCATCAATCATCAATCATTAATCAGCAATCATCAATCATCAATCATCAATCATCAATCATCAATCATCAATCATCAATCATCAATCATCAATTATTAACTATCAATCATCATTCATCAACCATCAATCATCAATAATCAACCACCAATCATTAATCATCAATCATCGATTATCAATCATCCATCATCAATCACCAATCATCAATCATCAATCAACAAAAATCAATCTTCAATCAAAAATCATCAATCATCAATCATCAATCACCAATCATCAATCATCAATCATCAATCATCAATCATCAATTATCAATCATCAATCAGCAATCATCAATCATCAATATTAATCATCAATCATCAATCATCAATCCGCAATCATCAATCATCAATCATCAATAATCAATCATCAATCATCAATCATCAATCATCAATCATCAATCATCAATCATCAATCATCAATCATCAATCATCAATCATCAATCATCAATCATCAATCATAAATCATCAATCATTAATAATCAATCATTAATAATCAATCACCAATCAGCAATCATCAATCATCAATCATCAATCATCAATCATCAATCATCAATCATCAATCATCAATCATCAATCATCAATCATCAATCATCAATCATTAATCATCAATCATCAATCATCAATCATCAATCATCAATCATCAATCATCAATCATCAATCATCAATCATCAATCATCAATCATTAATCATCAATCATCAATCATCAATCATCAATCATCAATCATCAATCATCAATCATCAATCATCAATCATCAATCATCAATCATCAATCATCAATCATCAATCATCAATCATTAATCATCAATCATCAATCATCAATCATCAATCATCAATCATCAATCATCAATCATCAACCATCAATCATCAATCATCAATCATCAATCAATCATCAATCATCAATCATCAATCATCAATCATCAATCATCAATCATTAATCAGCAATCATCAATCATCAATCATCAATCATCAATCATTAACTATCAATCATCATTCATCAACCATCAATCATCAATAATCAACCACCAATCATTAATCATCAATCATCAATTATCAATCATCCATCATCAATCACCAATCATCAATCATCAATCAACAAAAATCATTTTTCAATCAAAAATCATCAATCATCAATCATCAATCATCAATCATAAATCATCAATCATCAATCATTAATAATCAATCATTAATAATCAATCACCAATCATCAATCATCAATCATCAATCATCAATCATCAATCATCAGTCATCAATCATCAATCATCAATCATCAATCATCAATCATCAATCATCAATCATCAATCATCAATCATCAATCATCAATCATCAATCATCAATCAATCATCAATCATCAATCATCAATCATCAATCATCAATCATCAATCATCAATCATCAATCATCAATCATGAATCATCAATCATCAATCATCAATCATCAATCATCAATCATCAATCATCAATCATCAATCATCAATCATCACTCATCAATCATCAATCATCAATCATCAATCATCAATCATCAATCATCAATCATCAATCATCAATCATCAATCAATCATCAATCATCAATCATCAATCATCAATCATCAATCATCAATCATCAATCATCAATCATCAATCATCAATCATTAATCAGCAATCATCAATCATCAATCATCAATCATCAATCATCAATCATCAATCATTAACTATCAATCATCATTCATCAACCATCAATCATCAATAATCAACCACCAATCATTAATCATCAATCATCAATTATCAATCATCCATCATCAATCACCAATCATCAATCATCAATCAACAAAAATCAATCTTCAATCAAAAATCATCAATCATCAATCATCAATCACCAATCATCAATCATCAATCATCAATCATCAATCATCAATTATCAATCATCAATCAGCAATCATCAATCATCAATATTAATCATCAATCATCAATCAACAATCCGCAATCATCAATCATCAATCATCAATAATCAATCATCAATCATCAATCATCAATCATCAATCATCAATCATCAATCATCAATCATCAATCATCAATCATCAATCATAAATCATCAATCATCAATCATTAATAATCAATCATTAATAATCAATCACCAATCAGCAATCATCAATCATCAATCATCAATCATCAATCATCAATCATCAATCATCAATCATCAATCATTAATCATCAATCATCAATCATCAATCATCAATCATCAATCATCAATCATCAATCATCAATCATCAATCATCAATCATCAATCATTTACCATCAATCGTGATTCATCAATCATCAATCATCAATCATCAATCATCAATCATCAATCATCAATCATCAATCATCAATCATCAATCATTAATCATCAATCATCAATCATCAATCATCAATCAATAGTCATCAATCATCAATCATCAATCATAAAGCTTCAATCATCAATCATCAATCATCAATCAATTATCATCAATCATCGATCATCAATCAACAATCATCAATCATCAATCATCAATCATTTACCTGCAATAGTCAATCATCAACCATAAATCATCAATCATCAATCAACAATCATCAATCATCAATCATCAATCATCAATCATCAATCATCAATCATCAATCATCAATCATCAATCATCAATCATCAATCATCAATCATCAATCATCAATTATCAATCTTCAATCAACAATCATCAATCATTAACCATCAATCATCATTCATCAATCATCAATCATCAATCATCAATCATCAATCACCAATCATCAATCATCAATCATCAATTATCAATCATCAATCATCAATCATCTATCATTCATCATCAATCATCAATCATCAATCATCAATTATCAGTCATCAGTCATCAATCATCAATCATCAATCATCAATCATCAATCATCAAACATCAATCATCAATCATCAATCATCAATCATCAATCATCAATCATCAATCATCAATCATCAATCATCAATCATCAATCATCAATCATCAATCATCAATCATCAATCATCAATCATCAATCATCAATCATCAATCATCAATCATCAATAATCAATCATCAATCATCAATCATCAATCATCAATCATCAAACATCAATTATCAATCATCAATCATTTACCATCAATAGTCAATCATCAACAATCAATCATCAATAGTCAATCATGAATCATCAATCATCAATATCCAATCATCAATCATCAATCATCAATCATCACTCATCAATCATCAATCATCAATCATCAATCATCAATCATCAATCATAAATCATCAATCATCAATCATCAATCATCAATCATCAATCATCAATCATCAACCATCAATCATGAATCATGAATCATCAATCATTTTTCATCAATTATCAGTCATCAATCATCAATCATCAATCATCAATTAGCAATCATCAATCATCAAACATCAATCAACAATCATCAATCTTCAATCATCAATCATCAATCATCAATCATCAATAATCAATCATCAATCATCAATCATTTATCATCAATCATCAATCATCAATCATCAATCCTCAATCATCAATCATCAATCATCAATCATCAATCATCAATCATCAATCATCAATCATCAATCATCAATCATTAATCATCAATCATCAATCATCAATCATCAATCATCAATCATCAATCATCAATCATCAATCATCAAGCATCAATCATCAATCAATAGTCATCAATCATCAATCATCAATCATCAATCATCAATCATCAATCATCAATCATCAATCATCAATCATCAATCATCAATCATTAATCATCAATCATCAATCATCAATCATCAATCATCAATCATCAATCATCAATCATCTATCATCAATCATTTATCTTCAATAATTAATCATCAATCGTTTACCACCAATTATTCAATCATCAACGATCACTCATCAATCATCAATCATCAATCATCTATCATCAATCATCAATCATCAATCATCAATCATCAATCATCAATCATCAATCATCAATCATCAATCATCAATCATCAATCATCAATCATCAATCATCAATCATCAATCATCAATCATCAATCATCAATCATCAATCATCAATCATCAATCATCAATCATCAATCATCAATCATCAATCATCAATCATCAATCATCAATCATTAATCATCAATCATCAATCATCAATCATCAATCATCAATCATCAATCATCAATCATCAATCATCAATCATTAATCATCAATCATCAATCATCAATCATCAATCATCAATCATCAATCATCAATCATCAATCATCAATCATCAATAATCAATCAATCATCAATCATCAATCATCAATCATCAATCATTAATCAGCAATCATCAATCATCAATCTTCAATCATCAATCATTAACTATCAATCATCATTCATCAACCATCAATCATCAATAATCAACCACCAATCATTAATCATCAATCATCAATTATCAATCATCCATCATCAATCACCAATCATCAATCATCAATCATCAATCATCAATGAACAAAAATCAATCTTCAATCAAAAATCATCAATCATCATTCATCAATCACCAATCATCAATCATCAATCATCAATCATCAATCATCAATTATCAATCATCAATCAACAATCATCAATCATCAATATTAATCATCACTCATCAATCATCAATCATCAAAACGCAATCATCAATCATCAATCATCAATAATCAATCATCAATCATCAAACATCAATCATCAATCATCAATCATCAATCATCAATCATCAATCATCAATCATCAATCATCAATCATCAACCATCAATCATCAATCATCAATCATCAATCATCAATCATCATTCATCAATCATCAATCATAAATCATCAATCATCAATCATTAATAATCAATCATTAATAATCAATCACCAATCATCAATCATCAATCATCAATCATCAATCATCAATCATCAATCATCAATCATTAATCATTAATCATCAATCATCAAGCATCAATCATCAATCATCAATCATCAATCATCAATCATCAATCATTAATCATCAATCATCAATCATCAATCATCAATGATCAATCATCAATCATCAAACATCAATCAACAATCATCAATCTTCAATCATCAATCATCAATCATCAATCATCAATAATCAATCATCAATCATCAATCATTTATCATCAATCATCAATCATCAATCATCAATCCTCAATCATCAATCATCAATCATCAATCATCAATCATCAATCATCAATCATCAATCATTAATCATCAATCATCAATCATCAATCATCAATCATCAATCATCAATCATCAATCATCAATCATCAATCATCATTTATCATTTATCTTCAATAATTAATCATCAATCGTTTACCACCAATTATTCAATCATCAACGATCACTCATCAATCATCAATCATTAATCATCAATCATCAATCTTCAATCATCAATCATCAATCATCAATCATCAATCATCAATCATCAATCATCAATCATCAATCATCAATCATCAATCATCAATCATCAATCATCAATCATCAATCATCAATCATCAATCATTAATCATCAATCATCAATCATCAATCATCAATCATCAATCATCAATCATCAATCATCAATCATCAATCATCAATCATCAATCATCAATCATCAATCATCAATCATCAATCATCAATCATCAATCATCAATCATCAATCATCAATCATCAATCATCAATCATCAATCATCAATCATCAATCATCAATCATCAATCATCAATCATCAATCATCAATCATCAATCATCAATCATCAATCATCAATCATCAATCATCAATCATTAATCATCAATCATCAATCATCAATCATCAATCATCAAGCATCAATCATCAATCATTAACCATCAATCATCATTAATCAATCATCAATCATCAATCATCAACCACCAATCATCAATCATCAATCATCAATTATCAATCATCCATCATCAATCACCAATCATCAATCATCAAAAATCAATCATCAATCATCAATCATCAATCATCAATCATCAATCATCAATCATCAATCATCAATCATCAATCATCAATCATCAATCATCAATCATCAATCATCAATCATCAATCATCAATCATTAATCATCAATCATTAATCATCAATCATCAATCATCAATCATCAATCATCAATCATCAATCATCAATCATCAATCATCAATCATCAATCATCAATCATCAATCATCAATAATCAATAATCAATCATCAATCATCAATCATCAATCATCAATCATGAATCTTCAATCATCAATCATCAATCATCAATCATCAATCATCAATCATCAATCATCAATCATTTATCATCAATCATCAATCATCAATTTTCAATCCTCAATCATCTATCATCAATCATCAATCATCAATCATCAATCATCAATCATCAATCATCAATCATCAATCATCAATCATCAATCATTAATCATCAATCCTCAATCATCAATCATCAATATTCAAGCATCAATCATCAATCATCAATCATCAATCATCAATCATCAATCATCAATCATCAATCATCAATTATCAATCATCAATCATCAATCATTAAACATCAATCAACAATCATCAATCTTCAATCATCAATCATCAATCATCAATCATCAATCATTTGTCATCAATCATCAATCATCAATTTTCAATCCTCAATCATCAATCATCAATCATCAATCATCAATCATCAAACCTCAATCAACAATCATCAATCTTCAATCATCAATCATCAATCGTCAAACAGCATTCAACAATCATCCATCTTCAATCATCAATCATCAATCATTAACCATCAATCATCAATCATCAATCATCAATCATCAATCATTTATCATCAATCATCAATCATCAATTTTCAATCATCAATCATCAATCATCAATCATCAATCATCAATCATCAATCATCAACCATCAATCATCAATCATCAATCATCAATCATCAATCATCAATCATCAATAATCAATAATCAATAATCAATCATCAATCATTAATCAACAATCATCAATCATCAATCATCAATCATCAATCATCAATCATCAATCATCAATCATCAATCATCAATCATCAATCATCAATCATCAATCATCAATCATCAATCATCAATCATCAATCATCAATCATCAATCATCAATCATCAATCATCAATCATCAATCATCAATCATCAATCATCAATCATTAATCATCAATCATTAATCATCAATCATCAATCATCAATCATCATTCATCAATCATCAATCATCAATCATCAATCATCAATCATCAATCATCAATAATCAATCATCAATCATCAATCATCAATCATCAATCATCAATCTTCAATGATCAATCATCAATCATCAATCATCAATCATTTATCATCAATCATCAATCATCAATTTTCAATCCTCAATCATCTATCATCAATCATCAATCATCAATCATCAATCATCAATCATCAATCATCAATCATCAATCATCAATCATCAATCATCAATCATCAATCATCAATCATCAATCATCAATCATCAATCATTAATCATCAATCCTCAATCATCAATCATCAATATTCAAGCATCAATCATCAATCATCAATCATCAATCATCAATTATCAATCATCAATCATCAATCATTAAACATCAATCAACAATCATCAATCTTCAATCATCAATCATCAATCATCAATCATCAATCATTTGTCATCAATCATCAATCATGAATTTTCAATCCTCAATCATCAATCATCAATCATCAAACATCAATCAACAATCATCAATCTTCAATCATCAATCATCAATCGTCAAACAGCATTCAACAATCATCCATCTTCAATCATCAATCATCAATCATAAACCATCAATCATCAATCATCAATCATCAATCATTTATCATCAATCATCAATCATCAATTTTCAATCCGCAATCATCAATCATCAATCATCAATTATCAATCATCAGTCATCAATCATTAATCATCAATCATCAAGCGTCAATCATCAATCATCAATCATCAATCATCAATCATCAATCATCAATCATTAATCATCAATCATCAATCATCAATCATCAATCATCAATCATCAATCATCAATCATCAATCATCAATCATCAATCATCAATCATCAATCATCAATCATCAATCATCAATCATCAATCATCAATCCTCAATCAATAGTCATCAATCATCAATCATAAAGCTTCAATCATCAATCATCAATCAATTATCATCAATCATCAATCATTAATCATCAATCCTCAATCATCAATCATCAATCATTTACCTGCAATAGTCAATCATCAACCATAAATCATCAACCATCAATCAACAATCATCAATCATCAATCATCAATCATCAATCATCAATTATATATCTTCAATCAACAATCATCAATCATTAACCATCAATCATCAATCATCAAACATCAATCATCAACCATCAATCATCAATCATCAATCATCAATTATCAATCATCAATCATCAATCATCAATCATCAAACATCTGTCATCAATCATCAATCATCAATCATGAATCATCAATCATCAATCATCAATCATTTATCATCAATAGGGAATTATCAACCATCAATCATCAATCATCAATAGTCAATAATGAATCATCAATCATCAATATTCAATCGTCAATCATCAATCATCACTCATCAATCATTAATCATCAATCATCAATCATCAATCATCAATCATCAATCATCAATCATCAATCATCAATCATCAATCATCAATCATCAATCATCAATCATCAATCATCAATCATCAATTATCAATCATCAATCATCAATCATCAATCATCAATCATCAATCATCAATCATCAATCATCAATCATCAATCATTAATCATCAATCATCAATCATCAATCATCAATCATCAATCATCAATCATCAATCATCAATCATCAATCATCAATCATCAATCATCAATCATCAATCATCAATCATCAATCATCAATCATTAATCATCAATCATTAATCATCAATCATCAACCATCAATCATCAATCATCAATCATCAATCATCAATCATCAATCATCAATCATCAATCATCAATCATCAATTATCAATCATCCATCATCAATCACCAATCATCAATCATCAATCATCAATCATCAATCATCAATCATCAATCATCAATCATCAATCATCAATCATCAATCATCAATCATCAATCATCAATCATAAATCATTAATCATCAATCATCAATCATCAATCATCAATCATCAATCATCAATCATCAATCATCAAGCATCAATCATCAATCATTAACCATCAATCATCATTAATCAATCATCAATCATCAATAATCAACCACCAATCATCAATCATCAATCATCAATTATCAATCATCCATCATCAATCACCAATCATCAATCATCAATCATCAAAAATCAATCTTCAATCATCAATCATCAATCATCAATCATCAATCATCAATCATCAATCATCAATCATCAATCATCAATCATCACTCATCAATCAATCATCAATCATCAATAATCAATCATGAATCATCAATCATCAATCATCAATCATCAATCAATCATCAATCACAGTTAATCAATCACCACTGTTCAATCATCTATCATCAATCATCAATCATCAATCATTTATCATCAATCATCAATCATCAATCATCAATCATTAATTATCAATCTTCAATCATCAATCATCAATCATCAATCATCAATCATCAATCATCAATCATCAATCATCAATCATCAATCATCAATCATCAATCATCAATCATCAATCATCAATCATCAATCATCAATCATCAATCATCAATCATCAATCATCAATCATCAATCATCTATCATCAATCATCAATCATCAATCATCAATCATCAATCATCAATCATAAATCATCAATCATCAATCATCAATAATCAATAATCAATAATCAATCATCAATCATTAATCATCAATCATCAATCATCAATCATCAATCATCAATCATCAATCATCAATCATCAATCATCAATCAACAATATTCAATCATCAATCATCAATCATCAATCATCAATCATCAATCATCAATCATCAATCATCAATCATCAATCATCAATCATCAATCATCAATCATCAATCATCAATCATCAATCATCAATCATTAATCATCAATCATTAATCATCAATCATCAATCATCAATCATCAATCATCAATCATCAATCATCAATCATCAATCATCAATCATCAATCATCAATCATCAATCATCAATCATCAATTATCAGTCATCAATCAGCAATCATCAATCATCAATCATCAATCATCAATAATCAATCATCAATCATCAATCATCAATCATCAATCATCAATCATCAATCATCAATCATCAATCATCAATTAACAATCATCATTCATCAATCATCAATCATCAATCATCAATCATCAATCATCAATCATCAATCATCAATCATCAATCATCAATCATCAATCATCAATCATCAATCATCAATCATCAATCAATCATCAATCATCAATAATCAATCATGAATCATGAATCATCAATCATCAATCATCAATCATCAATCATCAATCATCAATCATCAATCATCAATCATCAATCATCAATCATCAATCATCAATCATCAATCATCAATCATCAATCATCAATCATCAATCATCAATCATCAATCATCAATCATCAACCATCAATCATCAATCATCAATCATCAATCATCAATCATCAATCATCAATCATCAATCATCAATCATCAATCATCAATCATCAATCATCAATCATCAATCATCATTCATCAATCATCAATCTTCAATCATCAATCATCAATCAATCATCAATCATCAATCATCAATCATCAATAATCAATCATGAATCATCAATCATCAATCATCAATCATCAATCATCAATCATCAATCATCAATCATCAATCATCAATCATCAATCAATCATCAATCAGCAATTATCAATCATCAATCATCTATCATCAAGCCGCAATCATCAATCATCAATCATCAATCATCAATAATCAATCATTAATCATCAATCATCAATCATCAATAATCAATCATCAATCATTAATCATCAATCATCAATCATCAATCATCAATCATCAATCATCAATCATCAATCATCAATCATCAATCATCAATCATCCATCATCAATCATCAATCATCAATCATCAATCATCAATCATCAATCATCAATCATCAATCATCAATCATCAATCATCAATCATCAATCATCAATCATCAATCATCAATCATCAATCATCAATCATCAATCATCAATCATCAATCATCAATCATCAATCATCAATCATCAATCATCAATCATTAATCATCAATCATTAATCATCAATCATCAATCATCAATCATCAATCATCAATCATCAATCATCAATCATCAATCATCAATCATCAATCATCAATCATCAATCATCAATCATCAATCATCAATCATCAATCATCAATCATCAATCATCAATCATCAATCATCAATCATCAATCATCAATTATCAATCATCAATCATCAATCATCAATTATCAATCGTCAATCATCAATCATCAATCATCAATCATCAATCATCAATCATCAATCATCAATCATCAATCATCAATCATCAATCATCAATCATTAATCATCAATCATTAATCATCAATCATCAATCATCAATCATCAATCATCAATAATCAATCAGCAATCATCAATCATCAATCATCAATCATCAATCATCAATTATCAATCATCAATCAGCAATCATCAATCATCAATCATCAATCATTAATCATCAATAATCAATCATCAATCATCAATCATCAATCATCAATCATCAATCATCAATCATCAATTATCAATCATCAATCATCAATCATCAATCATCAATCATCAATCATCTATCCTCAATCATCAATCATCAATCATCAATCATCAATCATCAATCATCAATCATCAATCATCAATCATCAATCATCAATCAATCATCAATCATCAATCATCAATCATCAATAATCAATCATGAATCATCAATCATCAATCATCAATCATCAATCATCAATCATCAATCATCAATCATCAATCATCAATCATCAATCATCAATCAATCATCAATCAGCAATCATCAATCATCAATCATCTATCATCAAGCCGCAATCATCAATCATCAATCATCAATAATCAATCATTAATCATCAATCATCAATAATCAATCATCAATCATTAATCATCAAACATCAATCATCAATCATCAATCATCAATCATCAATCATCAATCATCAATCATCAATCATCAATCATCCATCATCAATCATCAATCATCAATCATCAATCATCAATCATCAATCATCAATCATCAATCATCAATCACATATCATCAATCATCAATCATCAATCATCAATCATCAATCATTAATCATCAATAATCAATCATCAATCATCAATCATCAATCATCAATCATCAATCATCAATCACCAATCATCAATCATCAATCATCAATCATCAATCATCAATCATCAATCATTAATCATCAATCATTAATCATCAATCATCAATCATCAATCATCAATCATCAATCATCAATCATCAATCATCAATCATCAATCATCAATCATCAATTATCAATCATCAATCATCAATCATCAATCATTAATCATCAATAATCAATCATCAATCATCAATCATCAATCATCAATCATCAATCATCAATCATCAATCATCAATCATCAATTATCAATCATCAATCATGAATACTCAATCATCAATCATCAATCATCAATCATTAATCATCAATCATCAATCAATCATCAATCATCAATCATCAATAATCAATCATGAATCATCAATCATCAATCATCAATCATCAATCATCAATCATCAATCATCAATCATCAATCATCAATCATCAATCATCAATCATCAATCATCAATCATCAATCATCAATCATCAATCATCAATCATCAATCATCAATCATCAATCATCAATCATCAATCATCAATCATCAATCATCAATCATCAATCATCAATCATCAATCATCAATCATCAATCATCAATCATCAATCATCAATCATCAATCATCAATCATCAGTCATCAATCATCAATCATCAATCATCAATCATCAATCATCAATCATCAATCATCATTCATCAATCATCAATCATCAATCATCAATCATCAATCATCAATCAATCATCAATCATCAATCATCAATCATCAATAATCAATCATGAATCATCAATCATCAATCATCAATCATCAATCATCAATTATCAATCATCAATCATCAATCATCAATCATCAATCATCAATCATCAATCAATCATCAATCAGCAATCATCAATCATCAATCATCATTAATCAATCATCAATCATCAATAATCAACCACCAATCATCAATCATCAATCATCAATTATCAATCATCCATCATCAATCACCAATCATCAATCATCAATCATCAAAAATCAATCTTCAATCATCAATCATCAATCATCAATCATCAATCATCAATCATCAATCATCACTCATCAATCAATCATCAATCATCAATAATCAATCATGAATCATCAATCATCAATCATCAATCATCAATCAATCATCAATCACAGTTAATCAATCACCACTGTTCAATCATCTATCATCAATCATCAATCATCAATCATTTATCATCAATCATAAATCATCAATCATCAATCATTAATTATCAATCTTCAATCATCAATCATCAATCATCAATCATCAATCATCAATCATCAATCATCAATCATCAATCATCAATCATCAATCATCAATCATCAATCATCAATCATCAATCATCAATCATCAATCATCAATCATCAATCATCAATCATCAATCATCAATCATCAATCATCAATCATCAATCATCAATCATCAATCATCAATCATCAATCATCAATCATCAATCATCAATCATCAATCATCAATCATCAATCATTAATCATCAATCATTAATCATCAATCATCAATCATCAATCATCAATCATCAATCATCAATCATCAATCATCAATCATCAATCATCAATCATCAATCATCAATCATCAATCATCAATTATCAGTCATCAATCAGCAATCATCAATCATCAATCATCAATAATCAATCATCAATCATCAATCATCAATCATCAATCATCAATCATCAATCATCAATCATCAATCATCAATCATCAATCATCAATCATCAATTATCAATCATCAATCATCAATCATCAATCATCAATCATCAATCATCAATCATCAATCATCAATCATCAATCATCAATCATCAATCATCAATCATCAATCAATCATCAATCATCAATAATCAATCATGAATCATGAATCATCAATCATCAATCATCAATCATCAATCATCAATCATCAATCATCAATCATCAATCATCAATCATCAATCATCAATCATCAATCATCAATCATCAATCATCAATCATCAATCATCAATCATCAATCATCAATCATCAATCATCAATCATCAACCATCAATCATCAATCATCAATCATCAATCATCAATCATCAATCATCAATCATCAATCATCAATCATCAATCATCAATCATCAATCATCATTCATCAATCATCAATCTTCAATCATCAATCATCAATCAATCATCAATCATCAATCATCAATAATCAATCATGAATCATCAATCATCAATCATCAATCATCAATCATCAATCATCAATCATCAATCATCAATCATCAATCATCAATCAATCATCAATCAGCAATTATCAATCATCAATCATCTATCATCAAGCCGCAATCATCAATCATCAATCATCAATAATCAATCATTAATCATCAATCATCAATCATCAATAATCAATCATCAATCATTAATCATCAATCATCAATCATCAATCATCAATCATCAATCATCAATCATCAATCATCAATCATCAATCATCAATCATCAATCATCAGTCATCCATCATCAATCATCAATCATCAATCATCAATCATCAATCATCAATCATCAATCATCAATCATCAATCATCAATCATCAATCATCAAT
The DNA here is from genome assembly GCA_954870665.1 of Stratiomys singularior. Classification (NCBI taxonomy): domain Eukaryota; kingdom Metazoa; phylum Arthropoda; class Insecta; order Diptera; family Stratiomyidae; genus Stratiomys; species Stratiomys singularior. Next base: position 124,665 of record CATOZT010000007.1, read on the forward strand.
CATCAATCATCAATCATCAATCATCAATCATCAATCATCAATCATCAATCATCAATCATCAATCATCAATCATCAATCATCAATCATCAATCATCAATCATTAATCATCAATCATTAATCATCAATCATCAATCATCAATCATCAATCATCAATCATCAATCATCAATCATCAATCATCAATCATCAATCATCAATCATCAATCATCAATCATCAATCATCAATCATCAATCATCAATCATCAATCATCAATCATCAATCATCAATCATCAATCATCAATTATCAATCATCAATCATCAATCATCAATTATCAATCGTCAATCATCAATCATCAATCATCAATCAACAATCATCAATCATCAATCATCAATTATCAATCATCAATCATTAATCGTCAATCATTAATCATCAATCATCAATCATCAATCATCAATCATCAATCATCAATCATTAATCATCAATCATCAATCATCAATCATCAATCATCAATCATCAATCATCAATCATTAATCATCAATCATTAATCATCAATCATCAATCATCAATCATCAATCATCAATCATCAATCATCAATCATCAATCATCAATCATCAATCATCAATCATCAATCATCAATCATCAATCATCAATCATCAATCATCAATCATCAATCATCAATCATCAATCATCAATCATCAATCATCAATCATCAATCATCAATCATCAATCATCAATTATCAATCATCAATCATCAATCATCAATTATCAATCGTCAATCATCAATCATCAATCATCAATCATCAATCATCAATCATCAATCATCAATTATCAATCATCAATCATTAATCGTCAATCATTAATCATCAATCATCAATCATCAATCATCAATCATCAATCATCAATAATCAATCATCAATCATCAATCATCAATCATCTATCCTCAATCATCAATCATCAATCATCAATCATCAATCATCAATCATCAATCATCAATCATCAATCAATCATCAATCATCAATCATCAAT